>PVJL010016669.1:0-20286 GCA_004026885.1 Lyroderma lyra | reverse complement strand
GCCCCACGCCTGTTCGGGCACGTCCACCCCCACCCCTACTTGGCGAATTTAATCTCTGGCAGAACACTGGACAGTGGCCTGGGGGTGGACACTCTCTGGCTCTCTCCTCCTGCACAACGGCTCCAAGGCCAGGCACAGACCCCACGTCAAAAGCAAACAGAAGACGTGCTGGGGAACTCTAAGGGACCACGGGGCTGGTGGACGGACCCCACGCCAGGAGCGTAACAAACCCTCCTCTTGTTAATGAAGTGTCCGAGGGGCTGGGCTTCGGCTGGGTGGTCGCCTTGAGGGGTAATCGCTGCTGTAAGGGCTCAGTTCTGCACATGACTCTATGACCCGGGGAGGGCAGCACCTCGAGGGACCCCGTATCAGGTGGATAAGGGGCAGTTGGAAGCTTTGGGTCCTCCCCTGGCCCTGACCTCGGGGAGCCACCGGGCTCCAGGGACCTGTGTCCCCATCGGTACAGAGGGGCTACTCTCCTGCTCCGTTCCTTTCACGCGGTGGCTGTGAGATGAGACGAGATAACGTGTGACAACGGTTTGGAAAGCAGGGGAGTCCGCACAGATAGGAGGTTTACCTCCAGGCTTTTCCCTGCAGACCTCAGAGGAGAGGAGGGTGCGTGGAACCCCACCCGGCCACAGCAGGGTAAAACGGCACCAGCCACGGCTTCGTGGGGCGTGGGGAGCCTGAGGCCAGGGCCGAGGGCCCTCCATTCAGCTGGGGACCCCCGACGGAGCCCAGCCTTGAGGACCCCGCGGAAGACGGGGTCTGGGGCTCCCTTCTCCTACCGAAGTCTGGCGTCCAGCAGAGTGGTCATCCACACGGCCACGAAAGCATGACATTGGGCCCCCTAATTCCTTTTCAAAACAGCCCTGACAGTCCCCTGGATGAAAACACGGTGGCACTAAATGAAAATGTATGTGACAAGGCCTTCCAGGAGAGAATCGGGGCTGTGAAGGTCTGTTGAAAAGAGGAATCCCGCGGCGAGGGCCTGACCGGCCACCTCTGCTGACCCAGCCTTGGTGGGTGGGAAGACCGGGCTGTGACAGGTCACAGGGGGACGCTCAGGGCTCGGTTACCCCGGCCTGGTGGTCCCGGCCGTCCTCAGGGACCCAGATTGGCCCCTGGCCCCCTGCTCTTCGATGCTGCCTCCCCAGATCTTTCCAGAGCACGTCCTCACCGGGGGCAGGCTGACTGGGACAAGCTTTCCTGCTCTTTGCCGAGGCCCCAGGAGCTGCCACAATGCCAGCCGCCTGCATCTTGTTACTAAGTATTTTCACGACAGTGAAGGTGCCCCCTGGCAATCCCATAAGTGACAGTGACCTCCAAAACGGACCCAGAGGAGCCGCACATCGTACACATTGTTCTCCTAGCCAGCCGGACACTGGGCCACAGCTGCCCGTGCCGGACTCTCCTGTGCCCCCTGGTGGCTGCCATCTGCCACTGCAGCAGGCCTTGCACTCTGCCCTAGGGCCTGACTGGCCAGTGGTCCACTTCCAGGTCCCGGAGGCAGACCCCAGGGGCTCCCCTGCTCCCCACAGCCTGGGTGGCTTTGCTGGCCCCGCACTAGCTGCCAACAGAGGCTGTCTTGCTCTTCCATCACCAGGGCTGAGCAGGGCTTGGGTGGGGGGCAGGCGGCTCTCTTGTCCTTGATGCTAAACCTGTCCTCTGTGTGTCCTGAAGCATCTTGCTTTTTCCACCATCTCGCTTGTCCCCTGGGGTACCCTGTCCCTCGCAGAGCCCTTGTGTGTCTCAGGGCTCCCCACTGAGCAAACCGGAGGCAAGTTCCTGAGCACTGTGAGTGACTCTCCCCAGCACCCACCTGAGCCCTCGTGCTCCAGGGCCCTGTCACCCAGGAAGTTCCCAGAGCGACAAGGCAACTTTCACCTCTTCTTTACTTGAAACATTTTAGCCTCAACCAGCAGCCCCAAGATGCCATCCCTGTCAGTCCTGCAGGGCCCATCGAGTGCCCGGCCCTCGGGATCCCTGACCCGCATCCCCAGGGTGGCTGCCTGTCCATGGTGTCTGCTGCACGGGCTTCAGGGACTCGCGGACAGCACATTGCCCCCCACTCGGGGCCCTGGCCCGGCCCAGCCCCCATGCACCGTGAGCGTCAGCAAGGCCTCGAGCGTCATGTCCAGCCCAGCAGCCGCCTCTGCCCAGAGCTGGGTAGCCACACCCTCCCTGGACAGCAGCCTTGTCCATGGCAGCTGGTGTCGGCTCCTCAGCAGGGCGGGCCAGGTCCCAGCGGGGTCACCGCAGGTACGTGTCTCCTTCCCAGAGCTGGACGGCTGCCAGAGGACACGTGGGGAGAAGCCTGCCACCTGGCCCAGCGGCTCCTGGGGCAGAGCCTGGTGATTGCCCTGAGCTCTTCCAGAGCCCGCTGTCCCCTGTCCCCACAGGCCAGGCCAGGAAGCCCAAAGCTCCAGGGGCATGAGCCTGTGTGAGGCTGTTAGCTGACTCTGGGTGTCCAGTGACCCCTGAGTCCCTGCTCTGAAGCCCAGTGGGGAAGCATGCACATCCCAGCCTCAGGGCTTCCAGACTCCTGGGTCACCCGTCAGGGAAGAAGACAAGCGTCAGGGCCAGGAGAGCCTCGGGGAGCCCCTCCGGACCCGGGACCTTGCAGGGCTGAGCCTCGTCTTTGGATGCTGTGCTGGGTTCCTGCCCATCAGGACCTTGTGTGTGACCGGGTGCTGCAGGACTCGTGGAGGCCGAGGCAGGCTGTGTGAGGTGGAAGAAACAGTACTGCCTTCTACAGACGGGGCGGAGGAGGGAAGGCGAGGACACATGGCCAGTCAGGGGACCCCCCTCCTACCCAGCCCCCCGCAGTGAGGGAGTCCGGGGGCGCACGGAGGGCCGTCTCTGTGGGCACGGCTCAGCACACCCGCTGGGGTGACAAGCGCTCGAAAACAGCCGTGTAATGAGGTGGATGGCGCCCCATGCAGGGGCCCCTCCAGGAGACCCCAGACCTGCCTGCTCTCATCTGGGACGTGCTCTCTCCTTGGTCTGATGGGCTGCGTTGTGGTGATCAAGAGTCAGTCGTGGGCACCGCAGCCCTGGACCCCCACCCAGCAGCTCTGTGCAGACTGAGGAGCCCTGCAGCACCTCCCCCATGACCTCCTCGGCACCCCCGGCTGCTTCGGGAGGACCACGCTGGCCACGTGGCAGGCTACCACTGGCTCTCGGGAAGCGGGGCACGGGCTTTGGTTCCTCCCGTCACAGACGTCCGCGGTCCACTCAGCCCCAGCAGCCTGGTCGCTCCTCAGACCCGTGTTCTCTTCTCTTTAACTCAAAATAAGAAAGAGATTTTAGGCTCTGTTGCAGCAGAAACGCCTTGCTTTGACCACGCGTGGCCGTACACCTCCATTAGCGCCTGGCCTTGTACACAGGGGTGCAGACCGTGTTAGCGCATAAAGGCCCTGACAAGTCCTGCAGCAAATGTGTTTGACATCGTTCGATCCAGTAGTTTGCCGAGCTCTGTGATCATGGAGCCATTTTCACACAACGTGCAGCAGCCTCCTGCTAGAGGGACACGGAATGCGGGCCGCCACGTGGGCCAGGACTTCGCCGGCGTTCGCAGTGAAGCCTCCGGGTTCCGGGGACCCGGCCCCAGGCAAACCCGGACAGTGGGCCACCCTGCATGGACCCCACTTTGGGAAAACTGCTCTGGCACACGACTGCCCCAGCACATTCTACATCGTTCTTGCTCCCCTTTCTCGGACACCGAAATGAAAGACGTCAGAAAACCAAAATACAGAAACCAAATCAGGATGAGAGCTGCCGACGGCCGAGCCGAGCTCCAAGCCTCCGAAGCAGGGAGAGGGAGTGGAGGGGAGGAGGGGTGGGGTGGGGGGGTCCCTTCATTACCAGCAGGAAGGGCGTGCCCCCCGGGGGAGAGGCAGGCATCTGTCACAAGCTCGGTGACCCCGTCCAGACACGGAAAGATTCCTGGATCCCAAAAAGGCCAAATAATTCATGGGGCTTATATTTCATTGGAGACTTCCCTGTTATTCATTGGAAAAACATCTTCCCTGCGAGGAGGGACAGGGCCTTCCTCCTCCTCCTCCATCTCCACAGGCTTGGCAGGGAGCTGCATTCCAGCCCCATCCCAGGGCCCGGGCGCCCTCCCCCACTGCTGACAAGGCGGAGAGCTGTCCCCAGGTCACATCACGAAGGAATCACCCTTGGCTCTTGCAGCCCCTGTCACCGACGCCCGAGACCTGTGCCATGTCCAGCTCAGAAAGGCTCTGGGGAAATCATTGTTTCTTCTACACGCATTGACCTTTTTTTTTTTTTTTCTAACTTTCAATTTATTACACTCATAGCATAACAATAAGGTGAAAAAAAATCTAATTTAAAAACACCCACAGTTCTCTCCACCTCAACCAATCGTGTTCATTTCTTTCTCTCGCCTCTGGCTAGCGTACTGCACACATATAATTGTTCCGGGGTTATAACCGTGGCACAAAGGAGTGTGTGCTTTGCTTTTTTCAATAAACACATCCTAAAAAGTTATCTATGTTTCCATTTAGTTTTTATAATTATTTCAGCGAATGGGTACATGCCATTCCAGTGAGAAAACACAGAGTTATTTACCTTCCCGTTCCCCTAGTTCAGACTCTGAGGTCGAGTCTGATTTTCTACTTTATGATGAGCATTGTAATGAGCTGCTGCACACACAACCTTTCCTCAGTGTGGATCAGTGTGATTGGCACCGCTACCTGACGATGGCATTGGAGTCAGCTGTCCCCGGACAGTCCAGACTCTGTTGAACCCTCTGAAGACAGACAGACACTATTTACCATTGTGCCTGGGTACTAAAGGACACAACTCTGATGTTGTTTTTGTCTTTCTAAACACAGGTGACTGCATAAACACTATGGAAGATGAAGAGTATTGCAGAGTGCTGTCAATGCAGATGTCATGTAAGGACATCTGAAAATCTCTATGTAAGCAATGAGGAAACTGGGGGAAATGGTCAAAAATCAACTTTTCAGAACTCTGGAATTTAATCCAAGACTTGCAAGAATCCAGAGGGTATTTATTCAAGGAAAATGGCAGAGCCTCAGTCAGAACAGTGAGCTCTGCGGCGTTTGAATGTGACCTGTCTGAACGCCTTCTCCCCAGTTCTGAGGTCACCTTGAAAGCCAACAGTCCCACAGTCTCAGTGAAAAACCAAAGGCTGGCAGCCACTGCAGGTGTCAAAATTGAGTTGGAGCTGCTCCAAAGCAGCTAGAGACTTGTCACCCTGGAGAGTTGTCATGACTCGGCCGGTTCATTCCAGGTCCCTGGGAAATGACGGCTGTTTCTCACTGTGGCAGATGGGGATGATGATAACACTTAGGGCAAACAACAAGAGACTAAAACACAAAGAGAACAGCTGGAGAGAGAGATGTCCAGAAAGGGGGCTTTGAAAAACTGTCCCATTCCCAGGGATCTCGAAGGCCATGTGCAGTATAGGGCATGTGCAAGGCTGCGCACACACCCAGGAAATACCGGAAAGGCCTAAGGCCCCACCACTGGCTGCCCTGAGGCTCTGCACAAGCAGGCAGTGAAAGCTTACGCTAAGTGGTAACCTGCTTGCTTGGGAGTTGGGGCACTGCCCCCAACACCCAGACACGGTTCTTTGGCAAAGCTGTGAGGCTTATTGGTACCAGGAAGTGAATACAACCTCTATCCAATAATGAGCTGGCCACTGAACTACCTGAGCACAGACTGCAGTGGTCACACATGACAAAGAATACATAATTCATTCAGGAAAGTCACTAAACAAGCAAACAGCAACAACAACAAACCCTAGGAGAAGGGGAATCTAATTGCTAGAATTGCCATATAATGTTATTGAAAATATTTAGTTTTCAATAATAACAACAAAAAGTATGAGGCAAGCAAAACACAAGTATGACCCATACAGGGGAATAAAAGCAGTTAATAGAAATTGTCCCTGAGGAAGCCCAGATGTTGGACTTACTAGACAAATAATTTAAGTCAGCCATTTTAAATATGTTAACAGAACTAACAGAAAATATGAGAACTTTGTCTCACCACATAGAGAATATCAGTACAGAGATAGAAATTATTTATAAAAATAAAAACACACACACAAAAATCCTATAGTTGAAAAGCACAGTAACTGAAATTAAAAACTTCATTAGAAAGACTCAACAGCGCATTTGGGCTATAAGCAGAAAAAAATCAATAAACTTAAAGATAGGTTGATGAAATTTTCTAGTTAATCTGAGGAACAGAAAGAAAAAAGAAATGGAGATAAATGAGCAGAGCTTCAGAGCACAATAGAAGTCCCCGAGGACCAGAAAAAGAGAAGGGAGCAGAAAGAACATTTGAAAAATAATGAGCAAAACTTCTAAACTTGATGGATATCATTAATCTACACATCTAAGAAGCTTAATTAACTCCAAGTAGATTAAACTGAAAGTGATCCACACCTAGACATATCATAATCCAACTGTCAAACCCAAAGATGAAGAGGGATATTAAAAGCAGCAAGAGAGAATAAACTCACCGCATTCGTGGGATCCTCACCAAGATGACAGCTGATTTGTCATCTAGTACCACAGAGGTCGGAAGACAGTGGGATGATATATTCAATGTGCTGAAGAGGCAAGACTGTCAACCAAGAATTCCCTATCCAGCAAAACTACCCTTTAAAATGAGGAGAAATTAAGACATCTCTAGATAGAAAAAAATTCAGGGAGTTTCTCACTAGCAGACCTGCCCTGTGAGAAACAGTGAAGAAAACCCTTCAGACTAAGTAACAGGACAACACACAGGAACTGGACTCCACATGAGAGAATAAAAAACACCCATAAAGGTAACTATGTTGCTAAATCTAAAAGACAGTACACATGTATCTTTGTTTGTAACTCTTATTTTTTCTATCTGATTTATGTAAATATGTAAAGTTTATGGGCTTTATACTGTATAAATATATAACTTGTATGAAAACACTAGCACAAAGGAGGGAGAAAGTAACAATTCCACATAAAAGCAAAGATTTGTGTACTATTAAAATTGAGTTTATAAGAATCCAAACTCGATTACTATACCGTAAGATGTTAAATGTAATCCTCAGGGCAACTACTAATAAAATATCCCCAAAAATATGTAATGAAAGAAATGACAACGGATTAAAATGCTGAACCGGAAAATGCCACTTTAGTACATGAAATAAGGGAGGAAGAGAGAACCAAAAAGACGTAAGATTTGCAGATGATACACGAGAGCTGTCCAGAAAGTATTCAGCCATGTAATATGAAAAATAGAGGCATTGATGGTTGGATTTTTTTCTGGACAGCCCTCATACTATAGAATTGTACACTTGAAATATATATAATTGTATTAACCAATGTCACTTGAATAATTTTAATTTAAAAATTACCAAAAAATTTTGAAAAAATTTGCCAATCTCTTAAAGGAAGATGTAAGATATATAGAAAAGGTGCCAAAATAATTCAATGGGGAATGAGTAGTTATTTCAACAAATGATGCTTGGACAATTGGATAGCCACATACAAAGGAATGAAGTTGTACCCCTACCTTATACCATATACAGAAAAATTAACTAAATATAAGAGCTAAAACTATAAAGCATTTAGAAGAAAACATAGGTGTGGATTAGGCAATGGTTTCTTAGACATGATGCCAGAAGCACAAGCAACCAAGAAAAAAATAGATAAATTGGACTTCACCAAAATTTAAAACTCTTGTGATTTAAAGCACACTATTAAGAAAGTAAAAAGGCAACCCACAGAATGGGAGAAAATATTAGCAAATCATCTACCTGATAAAGGACTAGTATCTAGATTATATAAGAAATTCTTACAGGTCAGTAAAAAGACAAATCACCCAATTTAAAAATTGGGCAAAGTATCTGAATAAATGTTTTTCCAAAGATCTACAAATGAACAATAGGCACATGACATGGGGGCTGTACCAAAAAGGTGGACAGTAACAGGTGTTGATGAGGGTGTGGAGAAAGAGAATCTTTGTACACGGCTGGTGGAATGTAACATGATGCAGTTATTGGAAAACAGTGTGGAAGTGCTTCAAAAACTTAAGCATAGGTTTACCTTATGAGTCAGACAAATTTCATTTATAGGTACATACCCAAGAGAAATGAAAACATATGTATATATAAAAATGCATATATATATATACACACACACACACACTCATACATACATATGTGTGTGTGTGTGTGTGTGTGTGTGTTCATGGAAGCCTTATTCACAATAACCAGTGAAGACAATGTAACCTCCCATCGATGGATGAACAGGTGGATGGAATGTGGTCTACCCATACGACGGACTACCTCAGCCACAGACAGGAGGACGTGCTGATACACGCCACAACATGAATGAACTTTGAAAACATTACACTAAGTGAAATAAGCCAGACACAGACGGCCACGCATTGGGATTCTGTTTATATGAAGTATCCAGAATAGGAAAGTCCACAGAGACAGAAATTAGGTTAGTGGTTGCCCGGGGCTGGGGGAGACGGGGGATGGGTGTGACTGCTAAAGGGGATGAGCTTTCTTCCTGGAGTGATGAAAATGTTCTGGAATTAGGTCGTAGCAATGGTTGCACAACTTTGCGAATGTACTAAAACCCATAAGATTGTGCCCTTTCTTAGGTGAAAACATTATGGACAGTACGATCTTATTTTGGTAGAGAATGTAGTCGTGTACTATATATTTAGAAAAACATCTGGAGGGATATATGATAAACCATTAACAGTGACAATTTCTAGATGATGGAAACATAATGTTTCTATTTACTTATTTTTGTTTTCTGTCTAGAACGAGCATACAGTGCTTTGATAAAAAAAATAAAGATTAATTCTAATTAAAAACAAATGTGATGGCAAAAAAAATAATTATAAAGCTATTTCCTATGTAACCAAGAAGTAGAACATTGTCAGGCCTGGAAACCTTTCCTAGTTAGAACCTCCTCCTAGCCACCCACCCTTAAAGGTGGCCACTGTCCCAACTTTTGTAATGACCATCCCTTGCTTTTCTGTTTACCCCAAAACATGTACAGTTTGACCTGATTTGAACTATATCTTGATGGATTCATATCATATGTACTTTTTGGATCTTGCTTCTTTTGCTTATCATGTTTATGAGTTCCTCAGCATTGTTGCATGTAACTATAGTTCAGTAAGTTTTACCATTGAGCGGAGATATCACAATTTATTGATCCCTGAAACATTGAAGGACATTGGAGGGGTGATTGTGAGGAGCTGCTTTGAAGATTCTGGAACATGCTCCCAGTACCCAGGGGCACAGGTCTCTCTAGCGCACACAGGGTATGACATACCAGTTCCTAAGGATGTGTATTCTCAACCTTTCTAGAAAAATGCCACCATTTCCAAAGTGGTTGGACAATTTATACACCCTAAGTGGTGTGTGACAGTTCCTACTGGGCCACACCCTTGGTGACATTCAGTAGTATCCTGCTTTTTTTCATTTTTGCCAGTGTGGTGGGTGTGTGGTGGTATCTCACTGTGGTTTAGTTTGCATTTCTCTGACCACTGATGGTGTGGAGCACACCCTCATTAGCTTAGTGACATTTGAATGTCTACTTTTATGAAGTGCTTCTTAAGTCCCTTGCCCATTTTTGTCTTCTGAGTTCTCTGGTTTTTATTATTATACTTTTTAGACATTCTAGGTGCGTTTAGAAGTGAGTCCTTTATAAGATATGTGTGTGGCAAATGTCATCTCTCGATTCGTGGCTTGTCTTCTCACTCCTATAGTGAAGGTGCCACATAGACCACTGTAACTGTCTTTTCCTTAATGGCTAGTTCTTTCTGTGTCTTGTTTAAAAACTTATTTTCTACTCAAAGGTCATGAAGATAATTTGTACATGATCTTCTGAAAACTTTATAGTTTGACTTTTGTTTTTACTTTTGATCTGCCTGGAATTGATTTTTGTGTGTGGTGTGAGGTAAGGGTCTGCTCAGTTACTAGGGCTGTGTAACAGAGTATCCTCCAAATTTTGTGGCATGAAACCAGCATGTATTATGCTCATGGTTTTTGTGGGTGAGGAATTCATAAAGAGCACAGCAGGGGAGCATTTTTCTTGTTTCTTGTTTGTTTTAGGTCCTGCAATGTCAAGGTTTTGAGGAACTTTTGAAGGCTGAGAGCTGGAACCGTATAAAGACTCATTCACTTGCACATGTGGCATTCGAGGTTGCCTATCAACTGGAGATCTCAGTTCCCTTCACGTGGGTGGGTTTCTCCATAGGGGCTTGTTCTCCGGGCAGCGTGGAGGCTGTGTTTCAAGGACAAGCATCCTGGGAGCAAGAGGGAGCTGGTGGAAGGTGCATGACTTCTATGACCAGCCTCAGTGGCCACCTAGAGTCACTCCGCACATGTCGTTGGTCAGGGTACCAATCAAGGTCTGCCCTGGTCCAAGGAGGAGAACACAGACCCAGCTCTCGATGCAGGAGTGCAAATGCCACATTGAAAGAAGAGTTTGTGAGGCAGGAAATATGTACGTGTAGCCATCTTTGAAAGACAGAATCCATGGTGCTATCCAATCCCATCTCCCATGTGCATTTCCAATTGTCCCAGCACTGTTTGTGGGAAACTTCATCCCCTACTCAATGAACTGGGGTGCCACTGCTTGCACATACCAAGGGCCTTTGTATGGGAGGTTCTGGTCTGAGATGTTGTGTTCTGTTTTGCTGTTCTATCTCTAATCAGGTAACACACAGTCTTAATTATTAAAGCATTAAAGTAAGTATAGGTGTTTCTAAGGTCAAATACCCACTATGTGGCTGTTTTTCAAAAATGTCTATTCCTCTTGGATCTTCAAACTTTCGCATATATTTTGGTATCAAATCTCACTTTTAGAAACTCAACTATGGAGTTTTTTATTGGGATTGCATGAAATCTATATGCCTATTTGGGAAGAATTTACATCTTTACATACTATTTCATATCCACGAACATAAGAAGCTTTCTTTTTTTCACTATTAAGAAAGATATGTAAATGACAAGGGCAAAGGCTGCTACATAATGGTTTAGCTGCTGTCACTGGCAGAGAAGAGGGGTGCTTCGTGGGGGACAGAGGGACTCTCAGGTTCCCTGATTTCTTGGATTGTCACTAGAGACAGAGGTCTGACTTCTGACAATAACACAAGCCTGACTTAGAGACAGCAGCCGGCTTCCCGGGCTGATCAGTATGGACAAGGGGTAGGAGTGCTGGGCTGATTAGTGTAGACCAGGGGCGGGACTTCCAGGCTGATTAGTGTAGACCAGGGGCGGGACTTCCGGGCTGGTTACTGCAGGTTGTGGGTTAGATTTGTATTTTTATATATCGTCTGCTTATTGTTTCTTTGTATATTTGGTCTCTCATTCCTCAGCAAGTAACTGAAAAAAACATGGAGCCCACTTGGCTCCCGCCCGGGTTTATCTGTTTTTAGCTATAAAACTAAGTCAGGATCAGGCATGTGACTCAGTGATGGGAAGATAATCACTAAATGACCCAGATTTGTTTCAGTGTTTTCCACATGGCTTCCAAGAAAGGGACTGAGTGATCTGAGGAGTGGAACTTTGTTTGCTTGGGGAAAAGATAGTTTTTAATAATGTAAATTGAAGTTTGAGGAAACCAAACATCTGAGTTCTGTCACTTGATAGAAGTAAGCTTTAATGGGTTATGTCTATGTCATGACAGGAACATTCACTTTTTGGGGGGCGGGGACCGCTTTTCCTAAGAATGAAAGAACTGCTGAGACAGCACGATTCGGGCAAATGGGGGTGGACTTAGCCAGGGTTTTTAAAAATACATATTTCGATGTGTACCAACAGCTTTCATGTTCTGTTCCTTTCTAAACACCACATGGCCTTTTCCTGCGAATTTAGATCGAGTCTATTCACATCAGCTTTCATCCAACTTTCCTGGAGTTTATCAGCCCAGAGCAGCCCCACCCCCTCCAGCACTCCCCCCAGGCACCTCCTGAGCAGTAATCAGAGGCAATCTTAATTAGAGAGTGGCGCACCCAGAGAAACTTCCAGAGAGGGCCCTTCATCCCTCCTCACGGCAAATGAACACCTCTCCAGCAAGGCCTTTCCTGTCATTAAATCCCACGTGGCAGCTGCTTGGGAGTCCTTTGCACACAGTTGGGTTTAAGATGTATGCACACGGAGATGACGTCAGACTTGGCGTGCTCGGTGTTTACAAGGCCAAGTTTACGGTTTACTGCCTCACAAGCCAGCTATCTTCATACCAGAAAGGAACGAGTCCGCCTCCAAGCCTGGCCTCCCGGACCCAGTCACCTCTCAAAAACAGGCCGGATTGTGAAAGACGCGGACAGCGGCCCTCCACCCAGGGACCGAGCTGGCAGGAGGGGACCCCGGCAGCCCGGCCCCGACCTTCAGGCAGGAGGCCCCCCATGGCGCTGTCACACACACCCCCCGCCAGGATTTAACCACACAGACGTGGGCAGTGCTGGGGTGCCGCGCTCCAAGCCCCCGTGCTCCTTGGACGGGACCTTTCTCCTCCTGCAGGGACCCACATCCGGGCCCCTCCACCGTACACACCACGGAGGGGCCCCTGCAGCCGTGTTTCTGGGGGGCAACCAGGGCCTGGCTCCAAAACTCGTGTCTCACGGAGGACTCCTTCAAGGAGCAGCACATTTGTGGTCAAATACGAATTTCCTAATGGAACCGTCTCCTCTCACACTTCCAGCAAACCTTAGAACTCAGGAGCCCACCTGGCCTGTGTGTTTGGGAGGGGGTGGCCCTCCCAGGGCTGTCAAGGCAGGGTGGGGGCGGGGGTGGGGTCAGGATGAGGGGGCGTGGCTGAGAGTGGGAGTGGGCGGGGCAGAGGCGACTGCAGAGAGTCGTTGGTCATTGTCCGGGCTAGGAGAGCTGCTCCCTGAAGGCCCCAGTGCCGCCAGGTCAGCAGGACCCGTTCCTTGTCTGTCCTTGTGGGGTGGAAGGTGCACCCTGCTGTGGTCTCCCACCCCGTGCCCTCCGCCCCACCAGGTCCCCCCAGCCCAAGGCTTAGAAGAGATGCTTGGAGATGTGCGGGAGGCACATCCCAGGACCTGTCCCCTCCCTCCTCGCCCGCAGCAGGACTGGGGACAGTCGCCTGTGGCAGGCCCAGGAAGGGGGGAGGGGGCAGGCCATTTTATGATGCCTCAGAGGCTCACGCCCTGGACTGTCACCGCGGGAGGCCGTGCCCGTGCCCCCAAGGACGCCACCCCTCATCTGCCTGGTTTCTGGGGTGGAGGTCAGAGGACAGGCAGGGGCCCCAGGGCAACGTCACAACCCCCTGACCCTGTGAAATCTTCGAGAATTGCAGAAAGATCAATGAGGGACGGGAGCTGTCCCACCCCCAGTGTGGCCCCCGCCTGACGCCTGACGATGGGACGATGGGACGGGTGGGCCCTACGGAAACGTCGTTTGAAAAGACACAAAACCCGGGGGGGGGGGGGTGATTTCTTGGCCTGTCCGGTGGAGAGAGGGTCAAAACAAGGGGGGAACCCAAAACAAACCAAGAAAACCCCAAACAAAATACATTTCGCAACTGAGGAAGAATCAGCTTTGAAAGTGCCCAACGAGCCTAATTAGAGACTCCAGCTGGGGTTTTGCAAATGAATTATTTACAGTTCTTCGGGGGGGGATTGTAATAACAGCCTCCGCGGTGCCTTCCCTGCGCGCCAGCGGTTCTCCGAGGTCTGTCATCAAGCAGAAGGCAAGACGCAGGGCGGCAGCCCCCGCCCCGGCCACGGCCCCCGCCCGGGCCGCCCCGACGGCTCTGGGCCCCGACGTCGCAAAGGCAGAGCTCCTCGGGGCTCCCGTGCCGGTGAGGACGCCGGGCTGGGAGGCTCCAAGGCCGCGGGGCCTCTGCTGCTCTGGGACATCCCCGGCACGGCCGCGTGGCGTATGTGACACAGAGCGACAGGAGGAGTGCCGCCCCGAAGGCCGAGGCGCCGCGGGTCCTTGGCAGCGGCAGCCGCTGTCTGGATGTGAGGGGCCTGTCTGTTCGGGGAGCACGGGGAGCACGGGGAGCACGGGGAGCACGGGGAGCACGGCTGCCCGGTCACCGCACAGGGGGCTGCGCTGGAGCCCCCGCGAGGGGTGCAGAGCCGGCTCCGGTTTCCCACAGGGGGGACGATGGCCTTCGGGGTGACAGCAACAGCACCCCTCGCTCTGCACCCCCAGGGTCCCTGGTCCTCAGCAGACCCGGTTAGGCGGCTTGTGTGGGGCCGGCCTCCGGCGGCCGGCATGGAGCCCAGCTGCCCCCGGTGTCAGCCCACGGCCACCCGTGCGGGCTCAGGGGCCCATAGTGAGGGAGAGCCAGGCCCGAGCCAGAAGACGCAGCGGGTCCTGCGATGACCCCTCTGGGGCAGTGGGGTGACCTGTCCCCGGGGCAGTGCGGAACCCCACGGCCCCCCCGGGCTCGCACTGGTCACTTGGGCCGCCGGGGCTGCAAGGGGACGCATGCGACGGTACTGGGGGAACGGGGTACGCCAGCTCGGGGTCACCCCAGGCCCGCCTGCTGCCTGTCCCTTCCCTGTGTCCCCTCAGAGCCCCTGCCGCACGGCACCCGCCCCCCGCATGGTCCCGGCGGCCTCCTCTCCCGGCCTCGCCGCACCCCAGCTCCATGCCCCCGGCGGAAGGTTCCAGCTAAGCCCCGGGGGGGGGGGGGGGGGGAACCTAAGCCTCTCCTCCTCTCTGTACCCCCACCCCGAGGAGGAGCCCCACACACACTTGCGGTTCCTCTGAAGCCGGTGGCTGTGGACGCGCTGACGTGGTGACCAGACCTCTCTGGCTCTTGTCGCTCGTGCCGCCTCTCCTCCCTGGACTGTCCCCACCAACCTGAGGGTGAAGGACAGGCCGGCCGCCCTCGCCCACCGGCCTCCGCGAGCTGTGCCCCTCCGCTCCTGTGCAGCAGCGGCCCCTGCGCGGGAGGGGACAGGGGACGCTGCGGGGACGCTGCGGGGACGCAGGCGGCGGCGGCCTGGGAAGCACGCCCACGGGCAGGGCGGGCAACGGCGTGACCCAGACCGCGTGGCCGGTTACGGGAGTCTCACGTGCCGCTCAGTCCGTGGGGGCGCTGTCTCCGCCCGAATCTGCTTGCACGGACCTTTCAGGGTCGCGTGACTCGGGGGAGGAGCCAGTAGCCACAAGAGCAAGGGGCACGAGGACACGCCACAGCGGCCTCATTTGACAGAAGTGGCTGAACCAGAACCGGCGTGTGGCCTGAACCGAGTCGGGACCTCGAGGCGGCCACGACATCCCGAAGGGGGACCCCTGCGTGGCGGGGACGCCAGCCCCGTGGGCGTGAAGCTGGCAGGGGGGCGGGGCGGAGTGTTCCGGGGGACTCCCGGCCCTCGCCGTCCTGCTCTTCTGAGCATGCGCACGTCGTCCTAGGTTCATCCTGCCTCGAACACGACGCCACGGAAGTGACGCGCTCACGTGGGCAGACGTGGGGGGGACGTGGGACAGCTAGGTGGGGTGCCGCGGTCTGCGTGGCCGTGTCCCCCGGAGACGCACGTGTTGAAATGCACCGTGTGACGCTGCTGGGGGCCCCCTGGGCGCTGTGGGGCCCCACACACGGGACCAGTCACCCCTGAAAATGGCTTGAGAGGGCGCCCAGGCCCTTCTCCCCCGTGGGGACACGGTGAGGAGGCACCGGCCAAGGGCCGGGCAGGGGTCCTCCCCGGGAGCCGGCTGAGCTGGGGCCGTGAGCTGGCATCCCGGCCCCCAGGACGGTGCGCGGCACGTGCTGTTGCCTCCAAGCCTCTCGCCGGCGGCCTTTTGGGGGGACCACAGTGCCCGTTAGTGCTGTCCCCGTGTCGCTTGGGGGCGGCCTGGCCCGGGCTGACTCCGTGTTTGGTTCTCGGTTTTGCTTATTTTGCAGCGCGATGCCCTGGTCGCCCGCCGTGTGCAGGAGCCGCGTGGGGACCCTGCGACCCTGCGACCCTCTGCGGTGGGCGTGCGTGTGAGAAGCCGGGTGTCCACCCCTGTCAGCCTCAGAGCGGGGGCGCTTTGGTAGGGCTATTTCTTCAGAAACAGACTGCCCGCTCCTAAGCGGTGTCCTGTCCTACGACTCAAGGCCACCAGCACGAACACAGGTCCTCTACGGCGCCGGGACACTCCACAGTGAGGAGGCCCCCGGAGACCTCGGGGACGGGACCCGACAGGGAGCCCGTGAAGCCTTGTCGGTGACAGCAGCAAAGCGGAGCTGGGCGACAGGTACGTGGAGGCCGGTGCTGTTCTCTGCCTTCGCCTGCACAACGCGTGTTTGATTGTCCTCCCCGTCGCCGGCCGCTGTCCCCAGCCCCTTCCCACCTGCTTCTCACCGGCCGGAGCCGGCAAGCCCCGTGCTCACGCCGCCCGCACGCAGCCCAGGCCGCGGGCCCTCCAGCTGGCTGAGCTGTGCGGCCTCCCAGCCCCGCTCCTGCACCGCGGAGGGGGCCCCGAGAACGGGGGTGCAGTCAGCAGAGACCCGAAGTCACGCGTGCGTCCTGTGGAGCTGCGGGCACGGGCAGGCTTCCCAGTGACGTGCGGCCCAGCGCACGGAAGGAAAGCGTGCAGCCAGGACAGGTGAGAAGACAAACGCCAAACGGAGAAGGGACGTTTGCGACCGAGACCGGGCGACGGACGCACATCCCCGATCCACGAGGAGCTCCTAAAAATCGGGGGGAGGGGGCCACGGACCCGGTGGGCGCATGCGCACAGCTCCTTCCGGGTAGAGCCAGGGTCCCGCTCCCGCGACACATGCTCGGCTTCGCTCAGTGAAGCAAACACCGCCCAGAACCAGAGCAGACGCCCCCTCTGAGGTCGGGGGTGTCCGGTTCGGGCGCGTCACCCCCTACCACCTCTGAGGTCGGGGGCGTCCCAGACACACACACCCGGGGCGGCCGGGCCGACGCCTCACGAAGCTCCACCTCGTTACCCTTTGACCCCGGGCTCTGGCCTCCAGGAATTCACCCCCATGCACAACCCCACGCCCCGTTATTCAGGGCAGCCGCCTTCTCTCGGTCCCCCGGTCACGGGAAACGCCCTGGCCAGGGCCCTCACGGGGCGTGTGTCGTGCGCACACCTGCACGGGGGGACGGGGTGGAGCAAATGTCCGGATCTGAGAGGTGACAGGAGCACGAGGCCACTGCTGTGGAGGACGGGGCAGGACGTGCAAGGAAGTGCCCACTCTCGTTTTCGCAGGAAGACGCCGAGGTGAACCCGAAGCCGAGGAAACCCACTCCCTGGGGGCGGCCGGGGGAGGACGCAGAGGACAGTGGGCACGGCTCCGGGGCGGGACCCTTCCGCCCCGCCTGTCCCCTCTGCACGGCGTTCGACTTTTGGCACCGAGTCACTCATTGCACATGTTGGGAAAGCTAAATTAGGTCGCGAGGACAGGAGGAGGCCCTGAAACTGGGTACCGACACGCACACGAACCTGATGCACCCCAAGTGCTGGCAGGACTGCGGCAGGCCGCGTTTCCAAAGGTGACTGCCATCGTCCCTCATCTCACAGAGCCTCCTGCCACGGCCCTGCCGCGCCCGCATCAGGAGGTGGCGCTGCGCCTCTGTCCCCTTGGATAGGGGTGGTTCCTGCTTGGATGGTAGAACACGGCCGAAGGGAGCTGGGCCCGCCCGCAAACGCCCCCCCCCCCCCCCCCCCCCCCCCCCCCCCCCCCCCCCCCGGTGCCCCAAGCCTCGTCCGCTAGAGGGGCGCCAGGGCTCCAGACGTGACTGCAGATGCCGTCGGGGACGGCCAGTCCCAGTGGGCCACAGCCCCGGCCCCCACGGGGCACAGGTGACAGGTGGCTGCCAACAAGCCCGGAAGCCCCTGGAGCGCTGAGCGGCGGCGAGAGCACTGGGCTCAAGGCCGGACCCAGCAGAGAGCACGCGCGTGGTGGCCGGGGTCACGGGGTGCGTGTGGACAGCCCGCCCCGTGGAGCGTCCCCGTGAGCCCAGCTTCGGTGCCCGCCGGACGGCGCCCGCAGGAGGTGCCCTAAGCAGGAGGCGCTCGGCTGGGCACGGCCAGGCACACAGGTGTCACGGACCACACACGTTTTCTGAGGCTCCAAGTTGGGGTGCCCTGTCACACGGCAGCCGATCACAGAGAAGATAACCAGATAGAAGGACACGCAAGGAGCTTCCGTAAGTCGCTTGGAGGGTAACCTCAGTGGAAGGAGGAGGACACCCTTCTGCTGGCTGTGCATCTCGAGCCGTTGCTGTGGAAACGACGTTGCGTCCACAGTCGTGGGGAAGGGGGTCGCAGAGGGCAAGGAGGGGTGCCGGCGTGGGACTCCCCTGAGGCGCGTCACCCGTCGTCCCTTGTTGTCAGCATAAGGCAACACGCACAGCGAATCCAAGGCCGCCCAACGAGCCCGCGCGCAAGGACGTTCCGCAGGACGCCCGGCCTGCACCCTGCACAAGTGGCAAGGTCGTAAAGACCGGGGGCACCCCGCGGCCACAGCACCACTGTCTGAAGGCGGACACCGCCCGTGTCCACGGAGGGGTGCAGGGCGGAACGCCGCCAGCTGAGCGAGGAAGGAACCGCACGCACGTCACACGGATGAGCCTCGAGGACACCGTGCTAAGGACGGAAGCCGGACGAACCGAGCAGCACCGTACGGTTCGGTTCCGAGACGGCACCCCCGGCGGTCAGCTTCACGGAGACAGAGCGTAGAAGGGTGGGCGGGGCAGAGAGGGGTGCTGCTCGGGGGGACGCAGGGCCGGCCTGGGAAGGCGAGGAGGCCCTGGCGACGCCCGTGAGCCGCGGTTTCCAAGCGGCTACATGGTAGCGTTTATGTCACGTGCTCGTTACCAATAAAAAGTACGGTCGTTTGCGGACCCGGGAGGGGCGAAGCCGACAGCACGTGACACAGGGAAGGCTGGGACAGAGGCTGCTGAAGGCACTGCCGGGCCCGCTGGCCAGGCCCGCGGACGGACTGCAGGGCTGCAGCAGTGCCACACTTCCTGACTCTGAGGGCGTTACTGGGCCCTGTCAGAGCGCCCTGACTCTCAGGCGAGGTGCACCCCACTGTGTGGAGCCAAAAGGCCATGATTTACTGAAATGTTTCGGCAAAAAACAATACAAACAACCGACCGCGTCCAAAGCATGAACAATGGTGAGTGCAGGTGAAGGATGCAGGCTTGTTGGCTGTGTTCTGGCGCATTTTCTACAGGTCTCCCTTTTTTTTTTTTTAAAAGAAAAAGTCAAATTAAAAGACAAAATCAAACAGGAGAAAGAGAGGAGGAAGAAAAGGAAGAGAGACTTGGACCTACTGTGCGCCTGCTCTGAACCTACTGTGTGCCTGCTCTGGGGCCACTGCACCTGCTCGTGCCTGCTCTGGACCTACTGTGCGCCTGCTCTGGGGCCGCTCTGCGCCTGCTGTGCACCCGCCCTCTCCCTGCGGGTCTTCCCACCCATCTTCGCATCGTCCCCGTGAGCACCGCTTGGCTGGGCCGCAGGCATGAAGGTGACGGGTCCACAGGGGGTCTCGGAGGTGACGGCTAGTGTGCACAATGCCCCTCGGCCCTGGGCCACTGTCTCCGCTGCGGGCGGGCACCACAGAGTCGCCGGAACCCACTGTGTCCTGAGATGCCGCGGAGGCTGCAGGGAGTGCCCTGGGGTCCGCGCGGCGTCCCGCACACCTGTCCCCTCCCCAATGCGCGGCGTCCTCCCCATGCGTCTGCAGCGTTTCCGCGCTACGTCTGGACGGGCAGGAGGGTGAGTGTCACCGGCCGTGTCCTCGGCGTTGTCGTCACCTACAGATGCGGCCTTGCCGGGAACGCAGGCCCGCTGTCACCTCCGGCAGGGAAACGGCCTCGCACCGAGCCTCCGCCGGATGCTCCAAGTGTCCTCCCTCGCTGCGGGGTCCTTCTCGGCAATGCCGCTCACGCGCTGTTGCTTCCTCGGGGGGCTCCCCTCCGCTGGGCGCCCCCGCACCGCCCCGTCACAGCCGCTTGTCCACCGTGCGGTCGCCCCGCTCCGGGCCGATTCCCGTGTCCATCTTGCAGCTTGTCCACCATCCCTGACGGCACACGTCCTGGACTGTCTTCCGCCTCGGTCCTCGGGGACCCCAGGTTCCGATTAGATCCGCGCACCCCGTCTTCCAGCAGTTCTGCGCCCTCGCGGTCCATCAGCCTTGGTCCTCGGGGCACCGCTCTAGGCCATCGCCTGCCTCTTCTCGAGATGCTAAGCCTCACCTGGAGGTCACCCCAAAACTTTCACCAAATCGGGAGCTTGTGGACAGCACGTGGCGTGTGTGTGTGTGTGTGTGTGTCTGTGTGTGT
>PVJL010016668.1:0-20300 GCA_004026885.1 Lyroderma lyra | reverse complement strand
CTAGGAGGGAGTTTTACAGCAGATGTTCCTTCTTACTGCCATACTCTTGGCAGTTACTCCACTGTTTGTATGAGATTCAGGATAAGAAGTTCCTGAGACAGGTGATGGCTGAAATACAGGGAATGAGAATCTATGTCCAAACCGACATGGAGCTCCTGGTGTGGACTTTCTGCTTTAAATTCTGCTGTTGTGTGAAGATACTTCAACTGAATAAGGGTGAACAGCATGGACAAGCCTCGAGGCACCCTGGTATAGTTCTGTGAGTACTCCTCTTTCCCCTCTCCCCAGCTCCTCTGTTGGTTTCACCATCTTGGGCACTGGAGTCAGTCTCACTAGGCCTGGCCCCAGGGGCAAAAGACTGAGGTCACCAGTGCCTTCTAACTGCCAAATCTGACCATCATTCTCTGCAGCAGTGTCTGATCATATGACCTGCCTTGCCTGCCTTTGGGCAGCCTGCTATGGCTCTCCCTTGTTTTGCTGCTTCTCTTCCTGCCTCTATCATGACGACCACCTTCTCTCCTGGGCACACGTCCACCCTGATGCTGACTTCAGCTTCCCTTCCACACAACCTACCTGCTTTTGTTCCTCTCTCTCTGGCCATATTTTCCCCACAAGCAACTGCTCACTTAGCTGACTCAGACAACTCAAGCAACTACTCACCTTTTTTTTATTTTTATTATTATTATTATTGTTAAGTTTATTGGGGTGACATTAATTAGTAAAAGTAACATGTACCAGGTGTACAATTGTATAACACATCATCCATGTGTTGTATTATGTGTTCATTACCCAGAGTCAGTTCTATTTCTATCACCATATATTTGTGTCCCTGTCCCTTCATTCTACTCCCCCTACCCCCTTACCCTCAGGTAACTATTAAATATTGACTGTGTCATGAGTTTTGTTTCTTTGTTGCTTTCAATTTTATGTTCCACATATGAGTGGTATCATGTAGTTTCTGGTTTTTTCTGTCTTACCTATTTCAATCAGCATGATGATCTCAATATCCATCCACATTATCCTAAATGCCTTATTTCATCTTTTGTTGTAGCCAAGGAGTATTACCTTGTGTAAATGTACTGCAACTTCTTTAGCTAGTCATCTATCAGAGGATGCTTTGGTTGTTTCCATGACTTGACCACTGTAAATAGTGCTGCAATGAACATTGGGGTGCACATATCTTTGTGGACTAAGATTTTTAAGTTGTTTGGGTAGATACTCAGAAGAGAGATTGCTGGGTCATATGGCAATTCTGTTATTGGTTTTTTGAGGAACCTCCACAGTCCTCCATAGCCATTATACGAGTTTGCATTCCCACCAGCAGTTTATGAGGGTTCCTTTTTCTCCACAACCTCTTGAACATTTTTTGTTCTTTGCCTTATTGATAATGGCCATTCTCATAGGTGTGAGGTGGTATCTCATTTGTGGTTTTGATTTGCATTTCCCTAACAGCTAGCGAAGTTGATCATTTTTTCATTTATCTGTTGGTCATTTGTATGTCTTCATGAGAGAACTGTCTGTTCAGGTCCTCTGCCCATTTTTAAAATTGGGTTGTTTGGTTTTTCTGTTGTTGAACTACTCATCTTCTTGATGGCTGTTAAGTATGACATTGACCCTGACATCTATCCCATAACCTCAAAATATGTGTCTGAAAATGTATCTCTATTTTTTCTGCAAAAGTGACTTCCTTGTTTGTTGCAAGTGCCAATTGTCCTCACAAGTGTCCCAAGCAACCACAGAGGCAGTGCCCAGGTGGGGAGCAAGACAAACTAGGGGCAATGGGAAAAAGCAAGAGATTCTGCAATGGTTGGTGGCCAAAGGTGCCTGGAAAGTGCCCTGTGGGAATGTGAGAGGCTGCAGCTACTGTGGGGAGAGAGAGTTTAAAGGCATTCAGTCAACCAGGCAAGGCAGTAAAAATAACAAGGAGACTACTCTAAAAAAAACCCCCCAAAACAAAAAAACCCCCAAAAACAAAAACAAAAACAAAAAAACAGGTCAGGAGAATATCATAAAGATAAATCAAAGGCTATGAGAAGAGATAGGAGAACAAACCTGAGATCGTAAGGATGGGCAGTTCCAAGTTGTGGTTTATAATTAAGCAGTGTCATTTTGAATACATTTTAAATTTTTCTCTCAATCCTTCAGATTAAAGAGCAAAGATGGCAAAACAAAGAGTTAAAAAACGTATTATTCAAAATTGTCAAATTAAATAAATATTCTAAAGAATCACAAAATTACATTGCTGTTGGCACACAGGTTTATGGAGGCAGGAGCTTTTCTGCAACAGTGTTTTAGGGTCCAGCTTTTAGCTGTGTGGCCATTCTCCCAGTGGTAGTGTTTTCCTGATTGTTTCATTGCAGCAAAGGTGATGTGTTCTTAAAGTCAATAGTTCAATCAGTGGACTGCTGATGCATGCCCTGTTCCTGGCCGTAGCAGAAGGATGCAGAGGGGGCTTCTCCTGGCAGGTTAGATGAACAGTTTGTTCTGGAAGTCATCCTGGAGTCCCAGACTGGTACCCCCTTTTCCAGCCTTCCCCAAAATTTTGAGATATTCACAAAGACCACTTGGAGGAGAATCAAGATGGCCACATGAGAGGATGTCCCTGAAACCGCTCCTGGAAATTTTAAACTGAACAGCCAAAATTTGATAAGGGAATCCCCAAGTGACACAGCCTAAGCTGAGAGATCCACCCACTTCAAGAAAACACTTAAAGGCCAGGGAAAGAAAGGCAATGAAGGAAAAGGGAAGACAGCGGTAACGAATAGAGGCTGCAATAGATGGGCTGGCAGTAGAAGGACCGAGGAGGAGCCTGGAAAAAACGGGCTGAAGTGCAGCATGATCCCCAGTGTGTAGAGGAGCAGACATTGAAGCCCCCTGCCTCACCTGCCACCAGGGAATGAGATAAAGCAGTACCTATCCCCCCAGCTCTGGTGCACTCCTGACAAAGGACCTAGCTTGCTTGGTGGCCACAGCAACCTGAGCTTCTATGCATTCCTGACTGAGGGAAGACTTGTATAGCAGCGTGCACCAGGCATGGCTGGGCACTCCCCTGGTGGAGAAAAAGGCTTATTCTGCAGAGTGCACCTGCCTCAGCTCTGATAGCTCCTGACAGAGAAATAAGCCTGTTTCACAGCTGAGCCAGCACCCTGGGTAATGAGCAACCTTAGGACAAAGAGCAGTAATGAACCACACTGCTCTCACAGTCAGGCAGAAACTCTGAACAAGGAGCCTGGTTGCTTTCCTGTGCTCTCCCCCAAACTGCCATTACCCTGTACCACAAACAAGTCCTGAGCCCTCCCCAACAAACATTGCCCCTGAGGGAACTATCAGGGGGCTCAGGGAAGCTGTAAAGCAAAGGCACAGCAGCCTCTGTCTGCACAGATAGAAGAGGCAGAGAATATCATCACCCACCACATTTCCCCAAAGAAGAGGCACATGGAAAGCAAGGCAACTGGGTCAAAGAGGAAAGCTCTGAAAGTGAGAAAATCTACCAACCAAGAGAAAATACTGTAAAATGCTGCAGCTACACCAAGTAGGAAGTGAAAGAAAGGTCTCTTCATATCTTCCAGAGGAAAAAAGTCCTTATGCCCAGGAAAAGAAATACATCAACTACAACGAACTCCCTCAGGAACAAAGCGTCACAGAGAGAAAACAGAAAAGCTCCAGAAAAGGAACTTATACATTTGGAAATATGTGATTTAATTGACACAGAATTCAAGACTGCAGTACTAAAAATACTCAGAGAGATCACAAAAGGAACACTTTAACAAAGAAATTGAAACTATAAAAAAGAAATACAAATTCAGGAGATAATGCAAAAAAAAAAAAAAAAATAAAGCATGCACTAACTAGCATAAGAAGCAGGGCTGACCAGATGGAGGAAAGAATTAATGACATCAAATATAGAAACATGGAAATTGAACAGAAGAAAAAGGATAGAGATTTGAGAACCAAGAACAATGAAAGATATCTACAAGAACTGACTCTATTAGAAAGAATGACACTGGGATAATAGGAATACCAGAAGAAACAGAACAGAATTTTTATGAGAACTTAAACAAATAGTAGATGAGAACTTTTCAACCCTATGAGAAGAACTGAAACCCCAAATTCAAGAAACAAAACAAAACAAAACAAAACAAGACTCCTAGCTTCCTGAATCCCACCAGAACTTCTCCAAGGCACCTTATACTGAAGATGTAAAAAATCAAAGACAAAGAAAGAATTCTTAAGGAGCCAGAAAAAAAATGATAACCTGTAAAGAAAAGCCCATCAGGCTGTCATCAGACATCTCAGCAGAACCTCTTCAAGCCAGGAGAGAGTGGAATTATATATTCAAAATATTGAAAGAGAGGAACTACCAGCCAAGAATAATCTATCTAACAAAACTATCCTTTAGATATAAAGGAAGAATAAAGACCTTTTCAGACATACAGAAGCTGGAGAAATTTGCCAACACAAGGCCAGCCATACAGGAAATTCTGAAGAAAACTACTAGACCTGAAACAAAAAGCCAAAATAAATGGCAAATGTTAAGATAAAAAAAACACAACAACATAAGAAGGGTAGAAGAAAAGGTTTAAATTACCAAAAGAAAAGTTAAAACTGTGCTTAAGAAAATGAGCCACTACATACATAAAACTTTCCTTTCCATAAACCTCATGGTAAGTACTAAAAAAACAAAACAAAACAAACAAACAACAACAAAAAAACCAGAACCAGAACCATTCTATTCTAGTGCATGTGGAACATTCTCAAGGATAGACCCTATGCTGGGACACAAAACTAGCCTCAGCAAATTCAAGAAGATTAGAATCATACAAAGCATATTCTTAGAACACAAACCCTTGGAATTGGAGATCAACCACCCCAAAAAAGCAAAAAACAAAAACAAAAACAAAAACAAAAATAACCAACACATAGACATGGAGATTAAACAGCATGTTATTAAAAAATGACTTGATCAAAGAAGAAATAAAAGAAGAGATTAAAAAATACATAGAAACTAGTGACAATGAAAATACAACATATCAAAATTATTGGGATGCAGCAAAAGCTGTAATAAGAGGGAAATTTATATAATTACAAGCCTATCTTGAGAAACAAGAAAAAACACAAGTAAACAACCTAACGTCTCATCTTAAAGAACTAGGAAAAAAAAAAGAACAAAAAATCTCTAAGTCAGCAGAAGGAAAGAAATAATAAATATTATAGCAGAACTAAATTAAATAGCAAACAGAAAAATGATAGAGAAAATTAATGGAAAGAAACGCTGGTTCTTTGAAAATATCAATAAGATTGACAAACCTTTGGCTAGGCTCACCAAGGGGCAAAGAGGAAAAACATAATTAACCAAAATTATAAATGAAAAAGGAGAAATTACCAGTGATACCACATAAATACAAAGGATCATATGAAAATATTATGAAGGACTATATGGCACCAAATTTAACAACTTTGAATAAATGGACAAGTTTCTAGAAATTATAGTCTACCTAGACTGAACCAAGATGAACTGGACAATTGAAGAAAATGGAAATAGTCATCCAAAACCTCCCCAAAGACAAAAGCCAGATGGTCTTGCCAATGAGTTTTATCAAGCATTCAAAGGGGAACTAATGCCTATTCTCCTGAAACTCTTTCAAAAAATTGAAGAAGAGGCAATACTTCCCACCTCTTTCCATGAGGTCAACATAACCCTAATACTGAAGCCTGGTAAGGATAGCAACAACAACAACAACCACCACCACAACAAAAGTAAACTATACCCCAATATCTCTGATGAACACAGAAGTAAACATCCTAAATAAAATACTAGCAAATAGAATACAACAATGCATTGAAAAGATTATATACCACAATCAAGTGAGATTCATTCCATGAACACAAGGATGCTTCAACATATGTAAATCAATTAATGTGATAGACCATGTAAACAAACTAAAAGATAAAAACCATATGATTATACCAATTGAAGAAAAAGCATTGGACAAAATAGACATCCATTTATGATCAAAACACTTAATAAAATGGTTGTAGAAGGAAAGTACCTCAACATAATAAAGGCCATATGTGACAAATCCTCAGCTAATATTATACTGAATGGAGAAAAATTTGAGCCTATTCTCCTAAAGTCAGGAACAAGACAGAGATATCCCCTGTCACCACTGCTATTCAATATAGTACTGGAAGTTCTAGCCAGATCAATCAGACAAGAGAAAGGAATAAAATGTATCTAAATTGGAAGAGAAGAAGTCAAACTGTCACTTTTTGCAGATGACATGATCTTTTATATAGAAAATTCTAAAGACTCCACCAAGGAACTGTTAGGAACAATAAACAAATACAGTAAAGTTGCAGGATATAAACTCAATGTACAAAAATCAATTGCCTTTCTTTATACCAACAACAAAACTTCAGAAAAAGAAATGAGACAATAATTTTTGCAATTGCAACAACTGAGTAAACTACCCAAGAATAAACTTAATGAAGAATGTGAATGACTTATATACTGAAAACTATAAGGCGCTACCAGAAGAAATTAAAGAGGACACAAACAAATGGAAAGATATTTTGTGTTCATGGATTGGAAAAATCAACATAGTTAAAATGGCTATATTACCCAAAGCAATATACAGATTTCATGCAATTCTCATCAAAATTCCACAAACATACTTTCACAAAATAGATAAAAGAATCATCAGATTCATAAGGAACCACAAAAGACCTCAAATCACCAAAGCAATAACTATATAAAAAGAATAAGGCTGGAGGCATCACACTCCCTGATTTCAATGTATACTATGAAGCATCAATAATCGAGACAGCTTGGTATTAGCAGAAAAACAGACACACAGACCATTGGAACAGAATTGAAAACCCAGAAATAAACCCACAAATATATGGACAGATGATTTTTGACAAAGGAGTGAAAAATATACAATGGGGAAAAGAAAACCTCTTCAGTAAATGGTGCTGTGAAAATTGGAAAACCACATACATGCAAAAGAACGAATCTGAACTGCGAGCTGTCACCATATATCAAAATTAACTCAAAATGGATTAAAGACCTCCATGTAAGACTCAAAAACAATAACTGTATATAAGAAAATACTGGAACTAAACTTATCAACCTTGGGTTTAGAGAGAACTTTATGAACCTAACCACAAAGGCCAGAGAAATAAAAGCAAAAATAATTGAATGGGACTATGTCAAAATAAAAAGCTTCTGCCCTGCAAAAGAAATCATCAATGAAGCAAAGAGACAGTCAACCAAAGGGGAGAAAATATTTGCAAACAATGCCTTTGATAAGGGGCTAATATCTAAAAGATATAAAGAACTTGTTCAAGTCAACAATAAAGAAAACAATTTAATTTAAAAATTGGCAGAAGACCTGAACAGACACTTATCCCAGCAAGACATAGGAATAACCATCTGATATATAAAAAAATGCTCAACTTCACTAGCTATTAGGGAAATGCAATTCAAAACCAGGATGAGCTACCACTTCACACTTGTTAGAATGGCTATAATCAACAAGACAAGGGATAACATGTGTTGGAGAAGGTTTGGAGAAAAAGGAACCCTCATACACTGCTGGTGGAAATGCAAACTGGTACAACCTCTATGGAGGACAGTATAGAGGTTTCTCAAAAAATTTGGATCGGAGTTACCATATGACCACACAATCCCTCTTCTGGGTACCCACCCCCCAAAATTTGAAAACCTTAGTTTGCAAAGACCCCATTGTTCATTGCAGCACTATTCACAGTGGCCAAATCATGGAAACAGCCAAAGTGTCCTTTGATAGATGACTGGATAAAGGAACTGTGGAATATATACACAATGGAATACCACTCAGCCATACGAAAAGATGAATAGGGTTATTTATGACAACATGGAAGGACCTTGAGACCATCATGCAAAGAGAAATAAGCAGACAGAAAAAAACCAAGAACTTTATGATTTCACTCACTTGTGGAACACAAAGCTGAAAGTAATCAAGAAGCAAAAACTCATGGACACTTTCTCTTTCCATCACTCTAAGTTGACAATGCACTGTGGAATTGTATGCCTGAAACCTATGTAAATCTTGCTAACAGATGTCACCCACAAAAGTCTATCAATAAAAATGAATTAAAAAAAAGAGAAAATTTTCAGTAAATCATTAACAATGCCTCAAATCTGAATGACTTACGAAATAAAACAAACAGGAAAACTTAAAAAAAAATTACAAAAAAATCCATAGTCACCCAACCAGAATAAAAGTTGCATTAAACAACTAAAATAAATAAAAAAAAGGAAAAACTCATGAACACAATCAATAGTTTAGTGGTTAGTGGCTACCTGAAAGTATGAGGGGAGGGGAGTGGGAGAGAAGGGACAGAGTGTCAAATATATGGTGATAGAAAGAGAACTGACTCTGGGTGATGAACACAAAACACAACACACAGATGATGTATTATAGAATTGTACACCTGGAACCTATGTAACTTTTACTAACCAATGTCATTCCAATAAATTTTACAATAAAAAACATAAAGTAAAAAAAAAAACCAAACCCAAACAACGATAACAACAAAACCAACCAAACAAAAAAGAATCACAAAATTAAACTTTCAAATGATGAGTTTTTTGGTACTTTTGAAGCATGTATATGTCCTGAGCAGTTAAAACTTAAAGATACTCTGTAATACCTTAACATCCTCATAAAACCTTCTGCAGTAGGAACTCCCATCTTCTTGCAGCTGCAGAGACTGAATGAGGTTCAGAGAAATGGAGTTCTCTTCTCTATGCAGGCAGCTGGATCCAGACCCTCTGTCCTTACTTGTGCATGGCTCTGCAGATCTGAGTGGGAGCAGGGTGGATAAATTGGGTAGGGAAGTAATAAAACATACTAGGTTGAGGTGCTACTGGGCTGTGAAGTTGGAGATACCTGACAAGAATTTACAGATGCCAGTGTGGACCTGGAAATAGAGTTTGGGTAATTGAGCACAGCAGTAGATGAAATCACTAAAGTAGTCTGTGAAATGGAGAATTTAAATTGGTGGAAATTATATGAGGCAGCCTACTCTAATACTCCCAGAAAAAGTCCATCATCCTCTCTCTCCAAGATGCAAATGGTCTATCTTGGTACATTTCACTTTGCTAGCTCTCTCCTGGGGACCCACTCTGTGGTCTTGCTATTCTTGGAAGGAGATAGGATCCCACACTGGCCAACCTGGATCGCAGTATATATAGTTATATGCAATATTCCCATCACAATGTCACCTTTACATTACCTCTCTCAGAGTCTCTTTCCTCCTCCCATCTCTTCCCTTCCTTTCTGATCACTGGGGCTCCTGAATATCTGTGTCAAGAAAGACACATTATCTGCATTGAAAGGAGGAAGACTGTCTGCATCCCTGAGTTCCCATTCTGTGCCAGACCCTATTCTGGGCACTGCAAATACAAAAGATGAAGAATATCTTCCCCTGACTGCAAGGAACTCCCAGACTGATGGATAAATGGACCCACACAATGAATACCTCTGTATAGTACAGCAAGAGACCCACAAATGAATGAACCAAGAAACGAACAGTTCAGCACAGTGTAGTATAGCTGTACATGAGGAGCCACACAAACGGCACCAGTCCCAGGGTGGCAGGAACAGAGGGCAGTTGGGGAAGCTGGTCAGGCATGGTGATAGCACTGTTTATTGCAGCCTGGTATTCAGAGGGGCTGAGTGCCCCTGTGTCATGCTGAGCTATGTGCCTAAGGCCTCCCAACCCCCCAGGTCACACCTCTCTTGTCCCTCTTTCTTCCTCAGGTTCAGCAGTGTTCCATTCACAGATGCTTGGTGGAAGATTTTCTTCTCCATTTTCCAAGACCCTGGAAATCTGAAGGAGCTGGACCTGAGTGGAAACCTTCTGAGCTACTCTGCAATACAGAGTCTTTGTGAGGCCCTGAAATGTCCTCACTGCCACCTGGAGACCCTGAGGTGAGTTCTGGCCTGAGTTCTGTTCTAAACCAGGGATGGGCAGGAGATTCAAAACAGAAGCTGTGTCTAAGATGGGTGTTTGGTCTTTGTATTCAACAAATATTCATTGAGCCCCCTTTGGTCATGCACCATGCCAGGGGCCAGTATAGTAAGCAAACACAGACAGGATTATTTTATCAGAGCTTGCAAGAGGTTGACATTAATGACACAAAGCAATGTGTGATTGCAGGCCCTGATAAGGACCTCCAGTGGAAAACCTCTCTTAAGAAAGTAAAGGTTGAAAAGCATCTGAAGTTTACAAAAGATTTACCTAACAGAAGTAGGAGGAAAGAAAGTTACAGGCAGAGGGAACAGCATGTACAAAGACCCTATGGCAGGAGGGAGGATGAGCAGTCATGAAATTGAAAGCAGGCCAGTGAAGCTGGAGTATGAAGAGCAAAGGAGCAACATGAGGGTACAAAGATAAGAAGGAGCTAGGCCATGCAAGGCCTCATGAGCTCTGGGAAAATATGAGAGGTTTATCATAATGCAACAGGATTTTAAGTAGAAAAATTGACAAGATTGGTACATTTTCAGGTAGAAGCAGCCTGTAGTATAAAAAATGGATTGGAGAAGAGCAATGTAGGGGCAATGTTCATAGCAGAGTTTTAGTCCTTCCTGAAAAGATGGTGTGAGCTTTGACTAAGGGAAATTACAATAATTTCTGTAAGAGATGATGGTATCTTGGACTACAGTGTTGGCCATGGAGCTGGAAAGAAGTTAATGAATTCAGGAGATCTCAAAAGAAGTAAAACCATCAGACTCAATACTGAAGAAAGTGAGATGAAGATATATAAGACAATCTAGGTTTCTGGACAGACAAACTCATGGGATAGTGGCATTTCCATTAAGATGGAAATACTGGAAGAAAAGTGAGTAGGGGGAGAGATGTCATGAGTGTGATTTTGTGAATGGTTATTTTAAGTTCCTTTGAGGTATCCAAGTGGAGATGTCAAGCAGGTATCAAATAAAGCTCTATGCAAGAATAAGATTGCTACATAAAACAAATAATAGAATGATATTAGAAATCAATAACAAAGAAAATTTAGAAAATTTACCAATACACAGAAATGAAACAACACCCTCCTATATAAACAGTGGGTTAAAGAAAAAATCATAAGGGAAATTAGAAACTAGTTTGAGATGACTGAAAATAAAAACACAACATACTCAATTTTATTTGATATAGCTAAATCATTTCTTGAGGGAAATATATAGCTATCAATGTCTAGATTTTAAAAAGAAAAATGGAAATGACATATGCATTAGAATGGACAATATCCAGAACACTGATAACACCAAATGATGACAAGCATGTAGAGTAATAGGAAATCTCATACATTACTATTGAGAGTGCAAGGTGGTACAGCCACTTTGCAGTTTCCAACAAAACTGAACAAGCTCTTACCACATGATCCAGCAATTGTGTTCTTTGATATTTACCCAAATGAGTTGAAAATTTATATTAACACAACAACCTGTGTACCAATGTTTATAGCAGCTTTATTCATAATTGCCAAAACTTAAAAGCAAGCAAGATGTCCTTCATTAGATGAGCAGATAAATAAATAGTGTTACATACATATAATGGAATACAGCCACATTTCACTTAGTCATCTATACATCCAGCTGGTTGCTGGAGCACACCTGTGAAAGAAAGGTGTATTTAATAGCATTCACCCAAGCCAGTGAAAGTGGCCTTGGTCTGCATTCCATCAGCCTCCTTCATCTCCCCCATCTTCCCCAGCAAAAGGCAGGAGGAGGAGCTGCCCCAGAGCATATTTTCTTGGCCTCTCCCCTCTCCTACAGCCTCCCTAATGAACTGCAGAAAGCAGAGGGACCAGGGTTAGATGCGCCCCGCCTCCAAATGTGCTGGAGATTAGAGATAAGGCTTAAACACCTCCCCTCTCTCCCAAAATTTGGCCCCCATTGCCACCTAGTGTCTTCCCTATAGCAAGACACCACAAAAATACTAATCAGAGGAGCAGCTCCTGCGCTCTGCTGAATATAAGTCCCTCGTACCAAATACGAAGTACACAGTGGGCACAGTGGACAATATGAGTACCTTAGTATCTAAAGCTGCTCAGAAAGGAGATGAAAAATCTCCAGAAAAGGATCTCATAGACCTAGAAATTTATGAACTAAGTGACAGAGAATTTAAAATAGCCATTCTAAAGGCTCCAAGAGAAACAAAAACATACTGGCACAACACTATAGCTGAGGTGAATGACCTAAGAGAGAAAATCGTGAGCAAAAGAAACAATTTAACAAAGATATTCAAAACATAGAGTAGAATGAGATGGAAATTCGAGAGATAAATAATACAATAAAGAAGTGAGAAATGAAATAATTGCCATAGAAAACAGGGCCAACCAGATGGAAAAAAAAATAGTGATGTCAAAGAGCAGAACATGGAAACATCTCAAAAAAAGACAGATAGGGATTATAGAACCAAAGGGATTGAAAAAAACTCTACAAGAACTATCTGACTCTGTGAGACAAAACAACATCAGGATAATAGGATTAGAAAAAGGAGCAGAGTGCTCTACAGAGAACATAAACAAATAGTAGATGAGAACTTTCCAAACCTATGGAAAGACCTGGAACCCCAAATTCAAGTATAAAATAGGTCCTCTAGATACTTAGACCCTAGCAGATCTTCTCCAAGACACATGATACTGAAGATGTCAAAAACTACAGACAAACAGACAATTCTCAAGGCACCCAGGGAAAAAAGAATTATAACCTTTAGAGAAAAACCCATCATGCTGGCATCAGACTTCTCAGCAGAAACTCTACAAGCCAGACAGGAGTGGAATCAAATATTCAAAATTTTAAAAGAGAGAAACTTCCAGCCAAGAATAAATTATCAAGCAAAATTATCCTTCAATTATGAAGGTGGAATAAAGACCTTCTCAGACACACAGAAGCTGAAAGAATTCACCAGTATGAGGTCAGCACTTTAAGAAATACTGAAGGAGGCTCCTCAACCAGAAACAAAATATCAGGACAAATGGAATGGAGTTGGGGCAACAAGAAAGAAACAAAAATAAAACAAAACAATGATAAAAAAGTATGGCCACAGGAAATCCTCACATATCAATCAGTACTCTAAATGTTAATGGACTGAACCCACCAATACAAAGACACAGAGTAGCAGACTCGATTAAAAAACAAAACTCATCCATATGCTGTCTGCAAGAGACATATTTCAACCATAAGGAGAAACACAGACTAAGAGTGAAAGAATGGGAAACAATACTCCAAGAAAATGGTAAACAGAGAAAAGCAAGAGTTGCCATACTAATATCTGATCAAATAAACTTCAGGTTAAAAAAGATAGCAAGAGACAAAGATGGACATCACATAATGATAAAAGGCACAATACAACAACAAGAAGATCTGACACTAATTAATATATATGCTCCCAACCAGGAAGCACCAAAATATACAGATTTGAAAGGAGAAATTGACAAAAGCCCAATTATTGGGAGATTTAAACACCCCCTTAACAGCCATGGATGGATCATCCAAACAGCAAATAAATAAGGAACTATCAGCTCTAAACGACACACTACAGCAATTGGAGATAATTGACATTTACAGGACACTTCATCCAGCAAAAAGAGACTACACCTTTTCTAGTGCACAAGGGACATTCTCAAGGATAGACCACATGATGGAGCACAAAAGTAGCCTTAGCAAATTCAAGAAGATTGAAATCATACCAAGTGTATTCTTAGACCACAGCGCTTTGAAATTGGAGATAGACTGTAAACAGAAAGCAGAAGAAACCACATACACATGGAGATTAAACAACATCTTATTAAAAACTGACTGGATAAAAGAAGAAATAAAGAAGAGATTAAAAATATATAGAAACTAATGACAATGAAAATATAACATATCAAAATTATTGGAACACAGTGATAGCAGTAATAAGAGAGAAGTTTATATCACTACAGGCCTATCTTAAGAAACAAGAAAAATCACAAGTAAACACCTTAGCATCTTATCTTAAAGAACTAGAAAAAGAGGAGCAGACAAAACCCAAAGTCAGCAGAAGAAAAGACATAATAAAAATTAAAGCAGAGCTGAACCAGAGAGCAAAAGGACAATGGAAACAATTAGTATTACAAAGAGCTGGTTCTTTGAGAGAGTCAACAAAATTGACAAAGCCCTGTCTAGACTAATCAAAGGATGAAAGGAAAGGACACAAATATCCCAAATTAGAAATGAAAGGGGAGAAATTACTACTGATATTATAGAAAAACAAAGGATTACAAGAACACATTATGAAGGGATTTATACCACTAAATTTAACAACCTAGAAAAAATGGATAAGTTTCTAGAAACTTATAGCCCTACCTAAACTGAACCAAGAAGAATTGGATACTCAAAATAGACCAATCAATAGCAAAGACATTGAAATTAGTATCTATAATCTCCCTACAGGCAAAAGCCCCAGACCAGATGGTGTCACCAACAAGTTCTACCAAACTTTCAAAGAAGAATTAACACCTATCCTCCTCAGAGTCTTCCAAAAAATTGAAGAGGAAGCAATACTTCCTAACTAATTCTATGAGGCCAACATTACCCTAATATCAAAGCCTGATAAAGACAACACAAAAAAAGAAAACCACAGACCAATATCTCTGATGAACACAGATGCAAAAATCCTAAACAAAATATTAGCAAATAAAATACAACAATGCATGAAAAAGATTATACATCATGATCAAGTGGAATTAATCCCAGAGCACAAGGATGGTTCAACATACGAAAATCAATGTGATACACCACATGAACAAAATAAAACATAAAGACCATATGGTCATATCAATTGATGCAGAAAAAGCATTCTACAAAATACAATATCCATTTATGATAAAAACACTGAATAAAATAGTTATAGAAGAAAAGTATCTCAACATAATAAAGGCTATACATGACAACACTTAGCTAACATCATACTGAATGGGAAAAGGCTGAAACCTATTCCCCTAAAATCAGGAACAAGACAGGGATGCCTCCTGTCACCACTGCTATTCAATATAGTACTGAAGTTCTAGCCAGAGCAATCAGGCAAGAGAAAGAAATAAAAGGCATCCAAATTGGGAAAGAAGAGCTCAAATTGTCACTATTTGCAGATGACATGATCCTTTATATAGAAAATTCTAAAGATTTTACCAGGAAACTATTAGAAACAATAAATAAATACAGTAAAGTCACAGGATATAAAATCAATGTACAAAAATCAACAGCATTTCTGTATACAAACAATGAATCTTCAGAAAAAGAAATGAGGGTGTCAATTCCTTTTACTATCCCAAGGAAAAGAATAAAATACCTGGAAATTAACTTAACAAAGAATGTGACAAAGTTATACATGGAAAACGAAAAGACACTTTGAAAAGAAATTGAAGCAGACACAAGGAAATGGAAAAATATTCCTTGTTCATGGATAAGAAGACAACATTTTAAAATGGCCACTTTGCCCAAAGCAATCTACAGATTTAATGCAATGCTCATCAAAATCCCACAATCATACTTTCATGAAATAGATAAAAGAATGATCAGATTTATATGGAACCATAAAAAACCTTGAATTGCCAAAGTAATGCTTCATAAAAAGAATAAGGCTAGTGATATTACACTACCCAACTTCAATTTATATTACAAAGCATCAATAATCAAAACAGCTTGGTATTGGTAGTAAAACAGAAAGATAGACCAATGAAACAGAACTGAAAACCCAGAAATAAATCTGCACATTTATGGACAAATAATTTTTGATAAAGAAGCAAAAAAGATGCAATGGGGAAAAGACAGTCTCTTTAGTAGGTGGTTCTGGGAAAGTTGGAAAAACATATGCAAAAGAATGAATCTGATCTGTCAACTCTCACCATATACAAAAATCAACTCAAAATGGATTAAAGCACCTTCATATAAGACCCCAAACAATAAACTATATATAAGAAAACATAGGTACTAAACTTATAGACCTAGGGCTCAAGGAAGACTTCATGAACCTGACCTCAAAGGCAAGGGAAGTAAAAGTGAAAACAAAGGAATGGGATTATATCAAACTAAAAAGCTTCTGCACAGCAAACGAAACCATCAGCAAAGCAAAGAGACAGCCAACTCAATGGGAGAAAATATTTGCAAATAATGCAGCAGATAAGGGTCTAAAATCTAAAATATATAAAGAACTAATATGACTTAACAACAAAAAACCAACAACCCAATTAAAAAGTGAGCAGAACTAAACAGACACTTCTCCCATGAAGAAATACAAATGGCCAGCAGACATATGAAAAAATGCTCATCCTCATTAGCTATCAGGGAAATGCAAATCCAAATCACAATGAGATACCACCTCACACCTGTTAGAATGTCTACTATCAACAAGACAAGGAATAACAAGTGCTGGAGAGGATGGGGAGGAAAAGGAACTCTCACACACTGTTGATGGGAGTGAAAACTGGTATAACCACTATGAAAAATTGTGTGAAGTTTCCTCAGAAAATTGGGAATGGAGTTACTATATTACCTAGAAATCCCCCTTCTGGGGATCTACCCTGAAAACTTAAAAACCTTAGTTTGCAAAGACTTATGTACCCCAATGTTCATTGCAGCGCTATTCACAGTGGCCAAAACATGGAAACAACCAAAGTGTCCCGCGACAGATGACTGGATAAAGAAGCTGTGGTACATACACACAATGGAATATTACTCAGCTATAAGAAAAGATGAAATACTGCCATTTGCAACAATATGGATGGACCTTGAGAATATCATGCTAAGCAAAATAAGTCAGACAGAAAAAAACAAAAACTATGACTTCACTCATATGCAGAATATAAAACTGAAAGCAACAAAGAAAAACAAACAAACAAACAAAAACTCATGGACACAATGAATAGTTTAATGTTTATTTGGAGAGAAGAGGGGAGGGGATGGGAGAAGGGGAAGGGGTTGGGAAAGGAGGGAGTGGGAGCTAAATATATGGTGATGGAAAGAGAACTCACACTGGGTGGTGAACAAGTTGACAATGCACTGTAGAGTTGTACACCTGGAACCTATGTAATTCTTGCTAACCAATGTCACCCCAGTAAGTTTAACAATAAAAAAATATTTAAAAAAATGAGACCACAAATACAAATACATTTTTCAAAGTCTTTGGTAGTGAACAAGAAAAAAGAAGTAAAGCAGAAAGGAATGTGGTACTTAGAGGGGTGTGTGTGTGTGTGTGTGTTCGTGTGTACGTGCACACTAGTTTGCATTTAAGAAGGAAAAGGCCTGAGTGAGAATATCTGTGCAGAAGAGATGATAAAAGATAGAAAGGGATGGAGTAATTGATAGTCTCTCTTTTCTCAGGGAGTTGACATAAGAGAAAGCCTGGCTTTGAAGGAGATAGGAAACACCTCTTACTATAACAGGAGGGCAGATGAAGATGGGGTGGAGTGAAGTTGACCCATAAACACATAGGTTTCACTGCAGAAAGCTGATGGCTTCCTATCTGATGGCTTTGTTTCCCCCTATAAATTAGGATTGAGTTGTCAATTGACAGTGAGGATAAGGGTTGGGGTGTTGGCGTTGTGGGGAAAGTAAAATTTTAAATAGCCATGTTAGTATGGGAGATTTCTGCCTGCCAGCCATTGGTGAGGTCCATGTGGGAGTCATGGTTGTGTTTCATGATGGCAGACACTAGCCCTGTCACTCAGGATGTGGATGTGGGAAAATGGCAAAGTTTGGGGTTTGTCAGAAGGACATGATGGGAGGTCAGAGGGTAAGACATTCAGGATATTGGTGTTGACAGATCATGGAATCTAAGCGAGTTCCCAGGGGAAGAAAAGAAGAGAAAGTGATGAGAATTTGGGAGAAAGGAGAGGGTCAAGAAATTGCTCATTGAAGAAGGGTCCTCGTGGGAAAAGTTGAGCAAGCAGAGTAAGGAGACAAATTCAGCCTTGTGACTTTCTATATCCACATAAGGCTGCTCCACCCTCTTAAAAACATTCTAATGAGAACTCCTCACATTTAGGAAAAAAAGCCTTTTTGAAAGGGGTTCAGAAATCCTGGTTTAGCCTCAAACTAAACATGCTGCTGGGAAGACACCTATCTACAATGTACCCCTTATATTGCAATAGAACATCACAATCTTCATATCCATTGTCTTCTTGGGCATACAAAATAAAGAGTGGTGCAAAGGGCAGAGCAGGGATAGTTATTTCCATTTTAGAGATGATAATAACTGAAGCTTGGAGATGTTAACTGACTTGCCTAAATTTACACAGCTAAAGTTGGGAGAACTCTGATATGAACCCAGTGACTGCACAACCCAGCACTTATTACCACCTCTTCATCTGAAAAGCCAGGATCTGATTCATGCTGGCTCACTAGGGAGGTGTTATAAAAAGGAGGATTTCCCCTCAAGATTACCTACTGTGGTTCAGAGAGATGTGAATATTTTTCTTACTAGAAAAGTCAATTTTATATAGAAGAGCTCAGAGATTTACTGCCTTTGGATATGAGATTGTCTAAGTCAGCAGTGTCCAACCTTTTGGCTTCTCTGGGCCACATTGGAAGAAGAATTGTCTTGGGCCACACGTAAAATACACTAACACTAATGATAGCTGATGATCTAAAAAAAAAAGTCATAAAAATCTCATAATGTTTTAAGAATTTGTGTTGGGCCACATTCAAAGCCATCCTAGGCCACAGGTTGAACATGCCTGGTCTAAGACCTTTGAGCAAAGTACAAACTAATGACCAAATTTCTTTTGAAATAAGTTGAATAGGCTAGATTCAAGGATTCTGTGGTATTTTGGTGTTTTGATTTTTATTAAACTTTTTTTGTGACATTGGTTAGTAAAATTACATAGGTTTCAAGCATTCAGTTCTATAACTCGTATGTCATATATGTTGCATTGCGTGCTTATCACCCAGAGTCAGTTCTCTTGTCATCACCATATATTTGACCCCTCTCCCTCCTCTGCAACCCACCTCCCTCCTTCCAATCTGATACCCACTAAACTATTGTCTGTGTCTGTGCATTTTTGTTTCATTGTTTGTTTCTCTTGTTCTTATGTTGCTTTTAATTTTATATTCCTCATATGAGTGAACTCATATAGTTCTTGACTTTTTCTGTCTGATTTATTTCACTTAGCATGATAATCTCAAGATTTATCCATGTTGTCATAAATGGCAGTATTTCATCTTTAATTATTGCCTACTAATATTACATTGTGTATATGTACCTTTTTTCTTCATAACATGTAAAACTGAGCATATTATAAAACATAGAAAGAGCAGAAGGCGTTGGTACAGGAGAGTTTAGAGATCTGAAAGAGAGGATGCCAGAAAGAGTAAGGTCAGAGGGGAGGCAGGAGAATGTGGACTCAAAGTCAAAGGAGGGAATAACTTTGGCCTCTTCTGGGACAGAAGGAGAAGAGAAGAGCTGCAGAGCTGCATGAAAACTGAGAAGTGGGAGTTCCCTGATGGTGTAGTGGCTTAAGGCTTCAGCACTGGCACTGTCAGCGCTGCGGCCTGGGTTCGAGTCCCAGTCAGGGAGCTACCCACATACCAAAAAGCGAAAAAAAAAAAAAAAGGAAAAGAAAACAGAAGTGAGGTTGTGTGAAAGCTGAGGATGGACAGGTAGAGGGAAGTTAAGGAGTTTTGGTCTCACAGCAGCAGCAGCCTTTATCTACTGTTCAGAGCACATGGGATATATAATCTTCTTTTGCAATCACTGTGTGCAGCAGGCAAGGCAAATATGTGTTACAGATCAGCAAACTTAAAGATAAAGAAACCTGCCCCCATTCTTCAACTAGCAACTAACAAAGGCAAGATTTGTCCCTATTTTGGTCTGATGTCCAACCAGAAGGGTAACCAGGCCCCACCATAAGTGTCCTCCTCCTCAGGCAGAGCCCCTTCCCACAGGGACAATCCATGTCCCCTCCCTCTGTGATGTCCCCTTGGTGCTAACTTCTAAGCTAACCTTCCTCTCTAACCAAAAGAAACATGCTCCTCTTCTTAGGATTAGTTAGACAATTTGTAGGACCCAGTACAAAATGAAAATGCAGTGCCCTTGCTCAAAGATTAGAAAAAAAAAGTACTGATAAAGATACAAAGATATAAACCTTTTTTCCTCTCTACCTTAGACTGACTCTCTCCCCTCCTTTCCCTTCCTCCCTCTCTCACTGTATTTTATTAGTTACTTAATATTGCCCTCTCTTGGCATTGGATACTAGCAGGTGTACTCAGACCCTCACTGGTGCT
>PVJL010016667.1:0-20263 GCA_004026885.1 Lyroderma lyra | reverse complement strand
AGCCTAGCAGGTTCGGTGGGTCGCCCAGGTCGTTAACTCCCAGACCCGTTAGAACCGGTCAGGAGAGGAATGTAGTGCTCGATCCTGATTGGCGGCAGGAAGAGCGTTTGAAAAATGGCGGGCCTGACGCTGACTGGCTAGAGCCGTAAACGGAGGGAGTGGTTAACCCCAAAGGGAAAGCCCCGCCAGATTTAAAAATACCAAGTAGCGAGACAGGGGGTCGTTCTCAAGGGCTTGGCGGCGTGGACTCGTTTTGCTGGCGCTGAGGTAACAGAAGCAGCCTTCCCTGCCTCTGCTCCGACCACTGTCCAGACCCTGTTTCTCCTCTGCCCGATCCAAATAATAATAAATGAGGAGAGACTGAGAAGCTTGCTCTGCGGACCGATTGCCCAGCTCCACTAATTGCTGCTGAGGTTGGGGTAGAACCAAAGAAAGACAGGTGGCGGGAACTTGGGAAAGGGCGCGGGGAGCGCGGGAGGGCAGCTGTTCCTGCCTCTCGAGGGGGTGTTACAAATCGACCTTAAAGTAAGGCGCTTTCGGCTCGTGGAGTTTCCCTCAGAAGCTCCCTCCCTCCCTCCCTTTCCTTTGTCTCAGGTGTCAAATACCGAGAGGTAAACAAGGGCGTCCTCGGGGGTCCCGAAGGGGCGGAGGCGAGGGACCTCCTCCCTGACTCCACCCTCTCTATTTCGGCCGGGATTCGGGCCTGCGACCACCTGGCTGGGCTTCCCCTCCACCCGAGCGCTAAGCGGAGAGGTCGCCTCCCAGGCGACCTCGCCACCTTTGGCTGGGCTGGCTGTCACCGTTTTATTCCATTTTGTCCCTTTAATGTGATAGTTCTTTTAAAGTTTTCAATAGCAGAAATCCATTTGATACTCCCATTAAAAGCAATGTGGATGCTCCCTACCCCCCATTGCATATATTCACCAAACAGTATATAGCAGTATTTTCCAGACTCCCAAGCCCAGGTTAACTTCATTTTAGTGTCTAGTGAGAAAGCACCAAACTTAATGCTTACTAGCGTCACAAGCTGCTTTTCCCAGGATAGGACGACTTTCACTGACACTATGCTATTTCTTTGTTGTATTTAGTTTTGAAGGCTATTTTTTTCCTATTGGCGCTATGTTGCATTGACAGTTGGTTTCACCAGATTTTAAATAGTCTGTTTTGTTTTCTCAGTAAGTCCACTGGCGTTTGTTAGACTGAGCTCCTGTTTGGTTTCCATATGATAATCATACTCAGTAGAACCTCGGAATCAGCAGCTGTTTGTCTAGGTTTATTAATAAAAACTAGGCTTTTATAATGTTTTTTCCTGGAAATGGATATTAGTTGCACAACATTGTGCATGTACCTAATGCCACTGAATTTAAAAATTAATTTGAAAGATGTAGTGCATTAGTGATCTGTTTATTGTCATTTGAAAAACCTGGTATGATTTATTTTGTTTGGATTCTATAGCACAATTGTAATTAATCTTATTTGAGAATAGGGCCATTGCAGATGTAATTAGTTAAGATAAGTTCATACAGGAGCTGGGGGGACCCCTAATCGAATATGACTCCTGTCCTGATAAACAGGGAAAATTTGGATGCAGACAGGCTGGAGGAAAGATGATGTATGTGATAAGACATGGAGAAGGTGGCCATATACAAACTAAAGAGAAAGGCTTGGAATAGGTCTTTCACTTACAGCCTGCAGAAGGACCCAACTCTGCCAACACCAATTTATATTTTCACTCCATCGCATCAAAGAATAGGATAACTTTTTTTATATTTTTTAATCTATTTTTACCATTGATGCCAAGACATCCTCTCATGCTGTACTTCCTGACCTAGAATTAACATTGAGATGCACAGTGAAGTGATAAATAAGGTTTAAGTAAGCAATAGACAGTTCTTGGTTACACAACAGCCCCCCTTTTTTTATTATTAAAAACTATATACAGAATCTGATAACACACACAAATAAATGTAGCGCCAAATGCAGTTCTGAAAAGATGGAGTAAATACACAGAGGCCTAGCTCACTATTATGAATTATTTGGCATACTGTTATGACTATCAGAAAATTGAAATATCCTATAAAGAGGTAATAGTAAAAATGTTTCTCATTGAGTTTCTAATCTTGTTAAGGTCCTAAATGGGAAAAAAAGATTACATTTCTAAAATTCAACTTTAAAAGCCATTTCTTTTCAGAAACACAATTTCACGTATTCTAAAAATAATTTTCCAAATTTATTTTTATTAGAATGATGCATTTTTCTAAAAGATGATGAAGAGGAAAGTGTTTATTTTCTTCATAAAAAAAATGTATTAAGTTAAAATCCAGCAAGGGCTTGTAATTTTGAACAACACACTTAATATTCCTAGGTTTTTTTATTGACAAACTTAAAGTGACATTTGGGAAATAATCTCTAAGATACCATAATTCAGCTCTTAAGTTGTATGCTTCTAAAATTCTGTAAACATGCGATTATAATGTGGGGAAATAAATATTTTGACTCTTGCAATTGTTAGGTGGTTAAGAGATTATAGTTAAAATTTAATAAGATAACTTGGTTTCTAGGAAATTCTGTGGTTATAAGTATCACTTAGTTGTGAGCCTAGTTACTTCAAAACAGTATTTGATGAAGTAAAAGTTTATAGCTATCCAAATGTAATAAACTATGTAGACCAAACTTTACACAATATTGTTCAGTTATCTTAGTCTTCCAGAAAAATTATTTTACCAGGGTTTTTCCCCACTAGTTGATACCAGTATGTCATTTTATTTGCCAAACTTTGCCTCAGTTCAACATCTCACAAATTGTAACAACATATGATATTTAGCAATAAATTAATTATGAGTTAGACTTGAAGCTGTTGCCAAAGATGGTGCCCTATCCTCTAAGCATGAGTAGCTAGCTATTCTGTAGATATGTTGGAATTTATCTACAGTAGTGTCAACCTAGCAGGATTATGTAGAAATGATCTGGGTTGTGCTAGCTATTGAAACTAAGAATTTGGACTCTTCAATAATCTGATTATCAAACCAGATTGCAAAAGACTGAGGGAAAAAGAATATCATACATTTTTCTGTAAATCTCCACCCACAAAACAGTAAATAATAAGTTTTCAATAATTCTTCTTATTTATTAACTCATTCACTTAGCCAAAATTATGTAAGATTAGTTGCTTTACATAAGATTAGTTGCATATAAAATAATTATTCTCTCAAGTTATTTAATGTAAAAAAGCCACTTACTCTGCACACATAGTTTCTCAAAGATGAAATCTTATATTGGAGTTTAATATTTTCAAGTTCTTTTAAAAAGCAGTGAGGGAGGAAGTATAAGCATATTGAAGTATTACCAAACAGGCACATCCACTTAGGGAGATCACAGGTTCTGAGGCCTTCCTAAAAGCCTCCACTGCCACAATTAGAATAAAAAGGACAAATTGCAAAAATCAGGTGTTTAAATACATTAAGGATCTGTTGAAACAATCAGAAAATAGTTCAAACTAAAATTCCAGACAGGAAAGAGCTCTTCCTAGGTGTGCTGATGATTTATGGGAATAATTTGGAGATTTAAGGAGTGGAACTGAGAATCATTCTGACTTGGGCCATGTGTAAGGACTTTTGCTAATGGAAAGAGAATCTAGCAAATTTTGGGCAGTTGTATGGGATTAACATAATCAGTTGGAAAATCAAGAACCCTTAAATATACATAATGATCTATTTTCTGCACAGATGGGCTAAATTCACAAGTAGTATGGGAGGTTAGAGACTTGTGCCAGAAGCTTCTATAAGACAAAATGAAATCTAGGGTTTCATGGAATTTTGTTTTGGGGACAAAAGTCTGACTGTAGGGAAAGGATCTGTCATAGATACATGACTGGTCTCTTCCTGAAGACAGTTGCCATATTTTGAAGCCGTGTAGGCAGGAATGTGGACAGACAAGCTCAAATCCATCAAAGAGCAGAAAGGAATCTTCCACATCTTTCAAGGCTAAGGAGACAGAGACTGCCAAAACCTCAATCAAAAGCCCATGTGACCATGTCTGAAGAACAGGAGTGAGCTAGAGGTGAATTGGGTTTTACTAAGACTTTATAACCCAGCCTGCATACATACAACTCAGTCACTCACTGGATTGAGGTAATCAACCCTTTATCTTTCTACCTATTGGAAGGGTTGATTCTGCCTAATAGAGGAAAGATAAAATCCTCTCTAGAAGAAGAGATCATTGGGAGCACATCCTCATAAACAATTTGAAAACTAAAGACAGAGGAAAACCTTAGGAACCAGAGGGAAAAGACACAGTAAACTTCAAAAAGCAACAATAAGTTTGAATGCTGACTCTTCAACAAAACTAGGAAATCCAGAAGAACATAAAATGACATCTTTAAATTACTGAAGGAAAAAACTGCTAACCTCAAGTTCTATATCCAGGGGGAAAGCTTTCAAGAATTAAGGCAAGATAAAGATATTTCAGACAAACAAAAGCTGAGAGAATTTATTACCAGTAGTCCTGCTTAAGGAAAATGATCCTAAATCCTCAGGAGGAAAAAAGAAAAGCCCAGGCAAGGGTAATTACATAAGTCTTAAGAATATTATTTGTTTAAAACAGCAATAATAATAATAATGCCCTGTGGGTTCTTATTACATGTGCAAATAGAATATATGATGATAGCAGAAAAGATAAGAGGGCTAAGTGGAGTTAAATTGTTGTAAGGGTCTTTCATTATTCAGAAAGTGATAAAAGTAATCTGTATTAAGCTGTAATAAGTGTAGCATATTATAATTTGATTGAGGTGCTAGTTACATATGTGCATATATACATGTGTATATGCATACACACATATACATCGATAAGTATATGTGTACATATGCAAAGATTCATCCTACACATAGGGTACTAGGTCTTAAATTAGTCTGTGCTATAAAGCTAGTGACTAATGGCTACTAAACATATGAAAATATGTATAACATCACCATCATTAAAGAAATGCAGATTAAAACTAAAATAAGATACCACTTCTCATCCTCTAAGATGGTTATATTCAAAAAGAGAAAATAGCAAGTGTTGGTGAAGATGTGATAAAATTGGAACACTAATACATCATTGGTGGTAATATAAAATGTACAATTATAGAAAACAGTTTGGTAGTTTCTCAAAATTTAAACATATATTTACCTACCTATTACACTCCTAGGTATCTACTCAAAACAAATAAAAACCTATGTCCACTAAAAAAGAAAAAGATAATGACTTCTACACTTGCAGAATCCTACATTCAATAGCTTAGCAATGAGAGCTGTAATATACAGTATGAAAATAAAGGAATCATTTGAGAGGAAGTGAATATAACTAATCTATTTTAGGAAATAGCAGCTCTTGAATTATAATAGCATTGTTAATTTGGCCTATATTTAGCTGAATGTTGCTTTCAAACAATAGGAAAATAATTCTTCCATAAATTTTTTTGAAAATAATTTATCAACTTTTATGTGTTTCCAGTTAAAGTAAATTTGTGATGTAGGAATACTTGCTAAATTTGTATCTAGCCAATGACAGTTTAAAGTTTGGTAATGACTAAAAATTGCAAATTCTGGTATAAATACTCATAAATATGAAGTAGACATAGTTACAACTTTATCCTGTAAATGATTTTGTTACATGCTTAGTAGTTTGATTGTATTTTAAAGTATATTTACAAACAATATGAGATTTTCAGATGTACTTTTAAAAATAATCTATCTAAATTTAAAGTCTAGAATTCTAGTAGGCTGAAAGAATGCACTTATACAGAGTTGAAAGTTGGACTAATTAATAAAGAAAGAAATATTTACATCTTGTAGGACAAGCTGAAAGATTAAAGGACAGTAAAAACTGAAGCAGTAATCTTTGTTAAACACTTCAGCAGTAATTCTAGGAATTTTCTCTAATTTTGCTATCTTATAAAGAAGCAGAATTCTGTCTATTTAGTAATCTCTAGGCCTGTCTCATTCTACTTTTTTTGTTTGTGTGTGTGGTGAAGGTTGTCTCCAGGACCTTGGGAATGAAGTAAATGTAACCCTGGTATCTGAGTCTGCTTTCTCTGCTGAGTATGAGATAAAAAAATTTTAATACCCCAAAATAGAAGTCAATGAAATAACTCCATACAAATACAAGATAGTCTTAATGTGGACAAAACTTAACCATAAGAATCTGTATTTCCCATACCTTTCTCCTACTTGAGGTTCCTGACATTCCACTTTGAAGATTCTGGATATATCTTCAGGTTTTAATATAACCTACTTGTCTTCCACTTCCACAGCTGCTTCCCACCCTGCATACCCCTCTCACCAATGCAGCATCCTAAAATATTTCATAAAAAATCCTATAGAACTCCAATATGTCACTATTATGTCTAAAGCAAGTGAGAGAAAGACACTGAAAAACATGCTGTATTATGACAAAAGAGATGAGCAAAGGAAAAGCCAGGCATGAGAGGTGAGGAAGTGATAGCGATAAGCATTAATGACAAGGGAGGATCATGGGACAGGTTGCACAAAAGGACAGGTAAATGGAACAGTACATTAGATTTTATAAACTGTATGACTAATGCTATATGTATTTAATAATAGAGTATAAAACAATACCATTGATTTAACAAACATTATCTCTTTTGTGCCAGGCACTGTTCTAGGTACTCTAAAAATATTAACTCATTAAGCTTCCTAATGCCAATGAGATAAGATACACTATTTTCATTTTGTAGAGGAAGTCACTGAGGCAAAGAGAGAATAAGTTACTTGTGCACAGTCACAGTGTCATCAGTATCCAGTTAGGAAAAGTAAACTCACTTTGGGTATTTCAGAGGGAATCCTTACCAAAGGGCTGGAGGAACAAGAGTGTGGGGGAGATACGGTGATCCAAAGGTAACCATAAAAGAGCTACCTAGCACTGGGGAAACAAAAGAGTGTCATCCAGAACCCACAAATGCTGTATTTCTGAGACTTTTGGAACATAACTTCCAAAAGTTATGTTTGAGGTATGTGTTGCATGATTAGAAATCTCTCTGCTGGCTGCTTTGCAGGAAGCCAGCAGACTGCAGCGGGAGCCCCCAACTTCTAGAGCCAGCGTGGAGAAGCACGGTGCTGCTGAGGCTGCTGAAGCCCGAAGAAGAAAAATGCCTTCCATCCTCTTGCCTTTTACTCTCTCATCAGCAGAAACTAAATGGAAACCACTGGCAAGTGAGTCTGGGAAATGATTTTTTAAGATTTCAGTACCCTTGCAAAACAGAGTCGAGAGACAATAGAAGGAGAAAGCTGAAAAATTAATGTCTGATTATGAATGCAGATTGGCATAAAAATTGTACGTATTTTGTTCATTGAATATTCTACAAATATTTAGCAAGTTCTTACTTTGTGCCAAGCACTGTTCAACTGGAAATACAATGATAGGGAGATAATTTAAAAAAAATTAAATGAGGGACTAGAGCTCTTTTATTCCTGTTTCAGGTTGAACAAAGTTGCCTGGGAAGGATTCCAACTGGCTTGTCTTGAATAATGTGCCCACTCACCAAACCAACACCATAGCTGCGTGGTGGGTATTGGGGAAATAACCTAGTGGAAATGCCCACTATCATCCTGAGACAAGGATTTGAGTGCAGGTAGTTTATCTGGAGGATTCAGGAAACACCTGTAGGAGGCAGGGAAGTGAGACAAAGAAGGGAAGGCAGTAAATAAGGGGGCCTTATCAAGCCAGTTCCCACTAGTAATAATTAGAGAATAATCCCACATGAAAACTCAGGGAAATTATATAAAATACATACCTCAGAGTTATCCATGTGAGGAGTAAAAAAGCCCAGTATCTGTATAACATCGGTTAAGGGTTACTGAGATGGGAGGTTGATAATTCTCAAGCACTTCCAAATTGCCCTGACTGCACAGGGCTAGGACTTCTTCCATGCTTGCGAGAAAGCCCTTAGGCAAAGAAATGCAGATACTGGCAGCTGGAAACCTGCCCAAGAACACTGATGTGGTAAAACCCAGAGGTATGGGCAAGGATCTACAGGGCCCACTATTTGTGCATCAGATAAAAATTTCCTCTGTGCAGTTATGATTTACAAAGAAATAATGCCTGTGAAAGTTTTATAAAGTACTAATACAAAGAACTACTGTTTAGAAGTTTCTTGAAGGCAGGAAATGTGTATCATATTTTATATTTCTTACAGGACCTTGCACAGTGTTAGTGCTATACATACATCATAGGCTCAAATATTTACTGAATTTGTCAACTTAATACCTGAACATATTATTTTCTAGATTTACAATGGTGGAATTCTTTTTAAAGTTTCATTAAAATCAATGACTAAATTTTACTAACTTCTGAAAGAATTTTATCTGTTTCAAAAATTTTAAGTAGCATGGTCTTGTTCTATTCCTTCTATCGTATTTCTTAAATCTAGACCATTGTAGATAACTGTTCGTTGCTTACCCAAATAAGCATTCTCTCCTTCCTTCTTACTTTAAAAACAACCTTAATTATAAATAGGGTATTGATTTTTGCTGGTTCAAACCAATCATAAGAATGCTACTCTGAATAGCATGAGGGAAAAGCAAAAAAAAAAAATCATAGATACCAACCCTGACATGGTTGAACTACAGAAGCAATACCAGAGGCCATCTTCCCTCAGCCTTCTTATGTCAGAAAACTAAATTCCTAATTATTCTGTTAAAAGGTATTCTGTGCAGCTGGTGATTCATAACTTTGTAAATAGCATACTTTTTCCTTTTGCATAGTAACCCCAAGACAAGTCATTTTATTTTTGGAGTAAATTATTTAAGATAGTAACTCATTAGAAAACCCAAACAAACAGTATTTGGCCACACTAGTTTTAATCCTTCTGGGTTTCCCTCTGACTAAGGAAAGATTACACTATGTCCCACAGCTCTCTATCTGTGCTCCCCTCTTCAGTATTCACTTGATATTTTAAAACATCTAAAGAAGCTCAGTAGGGCTCTGTCACGGAGAAAGTTGTAGGGAGATGATGACCTTTCAGATACGAGTTATCTGAATCTCTCTACCATCCTTTGTCCTCTCTTTTGAAAGATGAACACACACTGAAGTTGGAGTGTATCCATCCTATCCATATGTTTTCATTTTTACCATTTAAGAAAATATCCATAAACAATAAACAAACATTACCTAATACAATATCAGCTACATGTGTAGTTTTAAATGTTCTAGTGGCCACATTAAAAAAGAAACAAGTAAATTTATCTTAATGTTTTATTTAACCTAATATATCCAAAAATTATTGAGCTATTCTATATATTTTTTTAAATTTCTGCTATTAAGTCTGATATCCCATTAGTAGTTTATACTTAGATCTCAATTCCCATGCTGAATTTAGATTTCATGAAGTTTAAGTTGAAAAAATAGATTCATATATACAGGTTGTTCCAAACACACTTAAAAGATTTCTAATAACTGAAATAAAATTTTAAAATTTAAATTAAATTAACAATTCCATTTTTTAGTCACAATAACGACATTTCAAGTTATCAGTAGCCACATATGGCTAGGGGACACCCTATTGAACAGTGCAGGTTGAAAAGATGCCACAAAGCACCATTCAATATCTTTCTTTTTATTACTCAGTGTATGGACTAGTTTAATTCTTTTGTTTTCTTTTGCATTATCCTAGAATGGGAGTAAAGGAGCAAATGGAATGATTGGCTTTGAATTTCAGGGCAGATGACAATTATCACTAAATTTACTCAGCAAGTCTAAAAGAACTTTCAAAAAAAAAAACTACTGCATTCTATTTTTGTTTAAACAATGGGATTGTTAAACAGGGTACATCGACTGCTAACGACATGCTGTAACTAGTAAATGTGTAGCTTTCATATTAGCCGCTACCATCCTCCTACACCCCGCCCTCCACAAGCACGCGCCCACATGCACGCACACACATCCGCACACGCAACACACAGGAATACACGCGCGTTTGGCCAACTCAGGAAAAGTGGTCCGTTTCTCCCCGTGGGAAGTTTCTGAGGAACACGTATGCTAATTAGATATTGATGGGGTTCCACATCCCCTCTTAAAAGATACAAACTCCGCTCTTCTCCAGGTTCATCCCAGGAGAAATGGAAAAAAGTCGGCGGTGGAAAAGAAAGAAACCCTGTTAGAGTCGACTAGTCAGCTCCACCTCCGAAGCGGCAGACTTTGTATAAAACGTTTTCCTTGGAGGAACATGCAAAGATTTAGAAACGACCTTCAGCTGAGGCTTTTGTGAGGCAGGGATGGATGTTTTCTCCTAAACAGGGACTCTTGTTAACAATTTGGTGCGTCAATGAATGGAGCTGCTCTTAGCTGTGGGACATCCAAGACCCGCAGAGCGCCAGCTAGCCTGAGTTCTTGGTTTGGGTTTCCCCAAAAGCGTGGTCACACCAAAAACATTTATCACAGATAGAAAAACGGCCCCGAAACTTTTTCCCCTCGCAACCCTCACTCCCTTCCTGCCCCGCCCCCTGCGTTTTGCCCTATATCTCGGGACCTGAGTGACCTCTATGTCTAGAATGCCAACTCTGCAAAATCTCAGAAGCTGAACACCAACCAACATCCCGAGAAAGAAACGCAAGAAAACAGCAACCTCCAACCACACGCCCAGTTTTCCCCGAGCTTAAAAAAAAAAAAAAAAAAAAAAAAAAAAGCTCGGCCCATCGCCGCGCGATGCATGCTAGAATAAGTAGTTCATTCAACCCGAGAGGCTTGGGTTCAAGGTGGAGCTCAGGTTGACAACCCCGAGGAGGACTTCAATTCCCGTCGTACCCTGCGGCAGAATGAAAGGGGCGGGACGGGAGAGGGCGCGTCGCGCTTGCGCAAGTCGAGAGGCCGGAGGTGGGAGGAGACGCAGTCGTCCAACTGCTAAAGCGTCTCCATGTGACAGGGAGCTGGATCCCAGCTTCAGGCGCTGCCTGACTGGTTTCCGACCCCTAGCACTGTCCACTGTCCCGACGCCAGCAGACACCAGCAGACGGGGGACGTTTGGTGTTTGGCCGTGCCACCAAAAGACTTGGGGTGCAGAGTGAATTGCAGCCGCCGGTACAGGTGCCTGAGGGACCCTTCTGACACCCCGACGTCTCCCGAGAGAGGCGGAGCGGCGAGTCGAGAGGAGATTTCTGTGAGCGCCGGCGCCCCTGAGCGCGGAGTCATGAATGGTTTCACGCCTGAGGAGATGAGCCGCGGCGGGGACGCGGCCGCTGCAGTGGCCGCCGTGGTCGCTGCAGCCGCGGCCGCAGCCGCTTCGGCCGGGAACGGGACCGGGGCGGGCGCCGGGGCTGAGGTACCTGGCGCCGGGGCCGTCTCGGCGGCTGGGCCCCCAGGAGTGGCTGGGCCGGGTCCTGGGCAACTCTGCTGTCTGCGGGAGGACGGTGAGCGGTGCGGCCGGGCGGCAGGCAACGCCAGCTTTAGCAAGAGGATCCAGAAGAGCATCTCCCAGAAGAAGGTGAAGATCGAGCTGGATAAGAGCGTAAGTGACGGCGGGACAGCCACCCTGCCCACCCCCTTGGGGCTCCGGGAGCGGTGCTGACAGGGATTATTGGGCGGGGTGTTCAGGGGATCCCCCCCCCAGAACTGGCTGCAGAGCAAACCCATTGTGGGGGGTCTCTGGTAGGAAGCAAACAAAGTCGGAACAACTCCGACCGCCACCCCCAACAGACCCACTTGCACACGGTGGTTCCTCTCTCTCCCCACCCCCCCCACCCCCCCGCCCTGCGTCCCTCCCGCTCACTGTCTTCCCCCTTCCTCCTTGGCAGAGATCCGGAGACGAAACAAAGGGAGCGGGCGCACGGAGGGCCGGCAGTAGTTTAGTTGTAGCCCGGCAGCTCCTTCTGGAATGGAGGCGCCGCCTTTGTTTTGCTGCCCAAGCTGGCGTTTGGCCGCAGGGAGTCGTTCCCCGGGTCTCGGGAAAGTGGAATCCTACAAGGACCTGACACCCTAGTCGGGAAAGACCCCGTTCCTTGTTCCCCCGAGTATGGAATGGGAGGACGCCGAGCTCCCCCCACACCTTGCAGGGAGCCGGCTGGTGAGCGGTGGCGGTGGTGTCAGCCTCTAGGGCAGCCGCTCTGAACGCGGGGAGCACGTCGTCTCTGCGGCTTTGCCATCCGTTTGGCAGCCATCAGGATTTCTTTTTCCGTCTTTTTTGCGCGTCTGTTCTTTTGACTGTCTACGAGGCTTTTAGAAACCGCTTTTAGAAAAGCTCCGCTTTTCGGAGCTCTGGCAGTGAATGAATAACAAGATGTCAGGATCTCGTACACGTCCTGCTTATTTTTAACCTACACTTAGCTTGGAAGTTAATCTAAAAGCCTATTAGCTCAGCTGTTAATTGTTAGGCGTTTTTAAGGAGTCACTGTTAATATATGAAGCCCAGGATTTCAAATGTTACTGTACAAGCTCTCAAGACTATATGCAGTTAAAGTTTTTGGAAAGTTTGTGATACTTCCTGCTTGTTTATACAGTTCTTCAGCCATGTCCATGAGAAACTTTTCCGGTAAACTTGATTAATTTTAACATTGCTTTGGTTGGGAAAACGTATTACAGATAATACATTCATTTACTATTCCGAAAAGTTTAATTTCAAATTTAAATATAATTAGGATATGAAATCAATAGATTATTTGTAAAAATGAATACTTTTGCATCTGGATTATAATTTGTGTATTAAATTAGAAAGATTAGGAAGCATATATTACGTTACTAACATACGCTCTTTAATAGAGAAAATACTATCAAATAGCAAAACTGTTAGAAAAACAGCGCGTTAGAAAAACAGCGTGACCTAACTCATCTAGTTCACCCTCACTGCAATTTGATGACGGAATTCGGAGGGTTACAGTTTCTCGTTCTCCTCAGCTTCTCTCCCCTCCTTCACTACCACCACTCTCCACCCCACATCCCGGTCCTTTCAGCAGTATTGCCAGACATGGTATAATATGTTTCAGCTGAGCGCTGCACTTTTAAAAGAAACATTCCCTTGCCTTAACAAGGCCTGTTTGGGCTTTCTTTTTAATAATTCACTGTGGACTACATATTTTACGAATACATAGATACATTTTACTGTAATCGTAAGTCTGATACTTTTCTGTTTCAGGTAAGGCATCTTTACATTTGTGATTATCATAAAAACTTAATTCAGAGTGTTCGAAACAGAAGAAAGAGAAAAGGAAGTGATGATGATGGAGGAGATTCACCTGTTCAAGATATTGATACTCCAGAGGTAAAGTTTTTGTATGTTAAGTGTAACCCTGAGTAGTCCATTCTGAAACTTCAGTGAAAATACATCAACAAATTTTTTAAATACCTAAAACCTTTGAAAAAAAAAAATCTGGAACTGAAAGCAAATATGAATAAAGCCAGTTAACATACATGTCCACAATTTGACTTGTTATATTTTCAGTTAATTCTTGTAGTTCTGTTGTCTTGTAATTTCTCCCCCCTACCCAGTTTCTAATAAAGTGTTTAATGATACATTTATACTCTTGATTATGTAAATGGCTTTTTAAATAATGGAATGAAATTTTTACTGTGTTGCAATTGAAATGTTATGTGTATCAAAGATAAGTTTTTAACAAATTGAACTAATTCACGTATGTTAATTTGTACCAGGTTGATTTATACCAATTACAAGTAAATACACTTAGGAGATACAAAAGACACTTCAAACTTCCAACCAGACCAGGACTTAATAAAGCACAACTTGTTGAGGTATTTATGAGTTTTAAACTATTTAAAATTTTAAATGAGCCTGTTCATACAAAAGAAAAAAGATCATTAAATGCTAATGAAATTGTTATATGTAGTGTATATAACAATATATTTCAGTTAGAAAGATCAAAGGTAATTTTAAAACTCTGTTGTGGAGGAATCTATTTACCTAGAAATGTGTGTCTGACTCTTAGAAAATTTCTTTGTGTAATGACTACTTAATGTATGTAGTTTTCTAAGCATCTTCTAATACTGGCTTTTAGAAATATTGAGTAAAAATTTTTTATTCTCATTCTAGAAATCTGTTTTAAAATTTCATTTACACAGTAAATATTTATTAAACACCTAATTAAGGCATATAAAAAATTAGGCTTTGATGTCTTTTTAGAATTTGTTTTTTAAGTTTCTGATGGAATAGGTCTTACAGATAAGCCCATAAACAAAATTCCCATAACTTTCTGATTTAACCATTTCAGAATTTGTCATCGTTGATGTTTGTTTTATTTTAGGCATCTATGTTTTCTTCACATCTAGAAGATACAAAATCACATATCCATGCTTTTGCTTAAATAATTTGCTTTGATATAGGACTTCTAGTCCTTTAATGAATTTTGGAAAGTTTAATGTGTATGTATTCTCAGGAAATAATAGAACCAAGAAACCTGTTCATCATATTAAGATATTTATTGATATATATATTCATAGTTTAATCATATTTAAAATAAAAATGGTTAACGTTGACAGTATAGAAAAGTATATACATAAATGCATTTCTCATATTCTTTAGCTTGAGTTAAGTAATCCAACATTTTCTAAAATGTGCATATTGAATAAGATAAAAGATGAATAGAAGGTACAGTTCTCTAGCAGAGTGCTTTTTAACATTGTTAAGATCCAATATCTTAACTTTTTAGCCAGAATTTCTTCTTCTTCTTTCTTGCCTTGGCATCAAAATTTAGTTTTTCTTTAAATATGATTTAAATGATATAGTCCTCCTAGATTATATAGCATATTACTATAACAATACTATAACATAAATACAGATTTTACTGTAACATAAATATAGATATAACCTACCATGATCAAACTATATTGATATATACAAATACTAGCTGAGTGTAAGTACTTTTTGTTTTGGGACAAATGAGAACTAAACTGATTATTTTAAATGTAATACAGGCTCTGGCAGATGTACTGCCAGACCCTGTATGTGAATGTTTCACATGAGATGGACAGCAATTTGAACATTTCATCTAAAATGTGTCATCCAGTGTGCTTGAGTGTGATATTGTTATGTTACAGAATTACATGCTTATGATTTTGTAATAAAAGATTTGGTATGGATTACCAGCTCAAAACAGGGGGGCATTATTTGTGCTGGATCCTGTATTTGAATGTACATATTTTTTAAATGCATAAACCAAACCTGATGTTTTTAATAATCTGATCATCATAACAATTTTTATATTATTTGTAGGGCTATTTTTTTATAACTGAGAAATAGCCATAATCCAAATAGCCATGAGTGTTATCGTTTTCTTAAGTCAGAAACCCAGATATTTCTAAGTGATTCCAGAGCTGAATAACTATCTTCCTTAAGTCTCATTTGGATAACTTTTCTTTAAGAAGTTTTATCTTCTAGAGCCACTCCAGTTTAGTCTATGGTATTTCTATTGGTAGCTGCAGTTCACATGATAGATTAGCACAGAAAAGACAGGAAACATTCTTCAGTGAACATCCATCCCTCTTTTCTCTCTCATTTTCTATCCATAATTTTTATTCAGGAAAATTTCCAAGAAATCTTAACAAATAATACTACCAATAAATTAATGAATATAAGTTGTAGCAAACATATTTATAAGCTATTTCAGTATTCGTTTCTATAGTACCAAAACTTTCATATTTATCCTTTTTCTCTGAGCAGGGTCTAAACCATTACATGATGCTTGTGTACTCTTACATTGTTTGATTTCATTGATATTTAAAATATAAAACAAAATATTTACTTCCTAATCTAGATTCCAGTTATAAAATTTAAAATAAAAAGAAACACATTCTAATTAATGTATATTTATTTGAGTAGGCTGAAGGGTCTTTTAAAATCACACTCTCTCTCATTCATAACGTCTTATTCTTGTATGCTTTACACCCTGTTGGTATTTGTTAAATACAATTTATTTTTAAAAGGAAATAACTCTTATCATCACATATCACTTTTTCTTTTGATGGAAGTATTTTTTATGTAGTTTGTGCAATCTGTTAATAGCTATAATTTAATTTCCTCAATTTTTTTTCTTTATAGATAGTTGGTTGCCACTTTAGGTCTATTCCAGTGAATGAAAAAGACACCTTAACATATTTCATCTACTCAGTGAAGAATGACAAGAACAAATCAGATCTCAAGGTTGATAGTGGTGTTCACTAGGAGAGATGGAATTGAAACTAAGACTTGGATATTCAGATGTTAAGACTATTTACTGTTTTTTCACATGTAGAAATAAATGTTCCTTGTGTATTTTTTCTCCAGAGGATTTTCTCTGATTTTATTTTCTTTGTTCCTGACTCTAATAATTAGTTGGAAACTCATATGAAATGAGCTTTCATAGATTAACAAATATTTTAAATAAAAGCTATTGCTATTATAGTTGCTTCAGTGTATTTATTTTGTGAAACTTGATTTTTATTTTAAATTGACTTTTAGAGACTAGTATTAATTTTAATAGTTAATATAAAGATCATTTTGTCATTCCCACCCCATCCCCCTTTTTTAATTCTAAGAAATTAACAGGTTAAAGAGAAGTAACAAATGTAGAACATTTGCTTTTTCTGGGACAGTCTGATTTGAAATTAAAGATATCCTAAATAACATAATTTTATAAAGTGTTTTTTAGTGCTAGCAAGTTTGAAAAATAGACTTCTATTGGGATGCAACTTCTTTTTAATTTCCGTTTTTATTATTACTTGAGGAAGTATCAGGAGGAGAAAATAGTTTACTTTAACGCCTGCTTCCTTCTAAAGAAGACTTAATGTGCCAGCAAAGGTAAGCACAGTGCTGCAAGTTCAAATAAGAATATAGAATAGTTTTAGCTGTTCCTTTAAATTTTTTGTTTTAGAGAAAAGGAATTTATATGGCATGACTATAAAAAGAACCTCTGCAATGCCCCTTAATTTTCAGTCATACTCTCTACTGTTTATATTGCAAATTAAAACTAATGAATTGGAGAGAGCTAAAAGTTTAGTAAGATCTTTAAATTTTGGTCATACATAGCTGATTTGATTTATATTTTATTTCTTTTCATAGTTGATTCTCTGTCAGTTTTCTATTGAATATTTTTTATTGTTAAATTTATTGCGGTGACATTGATTAGTAAAAATTACATAGGTTCTAGGTGCAATATTCTACATTACATCCTCCATGCATTGCATTGTGTGTTCATCACCCAGAGTCCATTCTCTTTCCATTACCATATATTTGTGTCCCTATCTCTTCTTCCCCAGCCCCCTCACCCTTTACCCTCAGATAACTACTAAATTATTGACTATGTCCATGAATCTTGTTTCTTTGTTGTTTTCAATTTTATGTTCCACATATGAGTGGAATTATGTAGTTCTTGATTTTTTGTCTCTGGCTTATTTCATTTAGCATGATGATCTGCCCATTTTTTTAATTGATTTTTTGGGGGTTTTGTTTATTTTGTTTTCTATTTTGATCTGTTCTTTAGATTCCACGTATAAGTGAGATCATATAATATTTGTCTTTCTCAGTCTGACTAATTTCACTTAGCACAATACCTTCTAGTTCCATCCATGTTGTTGCCAAAGGTAAGATTTTATTATTCTTCATGGCCGAGTAATGCTCCATTGTGTGAAGGTGCCACAGTTTCTTTATCCAATCATTTATTGATGGACATTTAGGTTGTTTCCATATCTTGGCTATTGTGAATAATGCTACAGTTGTACCACCTTACACTATATACAGAAATAAACTCAAAATGGATTCAAGACCTAAATATAAGACCTGAAACCATAAAACTAGAAGAAAATATAGGAAGTAATCTCTCAAGACATTACCCTTAGCAATACTTTCAACAATGTATCTTCTCAGGCAAGGGAAACAAATGAAAAAATAAATAAATGGGACTGCATCCAACTATAAGTTTTTTTACAGTGGAAGAAACCATCAACAAAACAAAAAGACACCCCACAGAATGGGAGAAAATACCAATGAGGTAACTGACAAAGGGTTAATACCCAAAATCTGTAAGAAACTCATATAACTTAACACCCAAAAAACTAACAACCTGATTAAAATATGGGCAGAAGACCTGAATAGACATATCTCCAGAGAGGACATACAGATGATCTATTGAATATTTTTAACCTCTGCTTTTCCTGAAATTATGTTGCTTACCCAAGTTCTAAAAATTACAAATTAAATTTAGTTTTGTGACAACAGAACAAAACATCTTCAGTGAAGTGTTCTGAGATTGTGGTGCAGATTTTAGGCTATAAATGGATGAGTCCATCAGTGTAATTCAGGGTTTCTCAAAGTTGACATGTGTGTCTGATAATTCTTTATTGTGAGGGGCTGTGCTGTGTGTTACAGACTTAGCAGCACCAGTGGAGTCTGCATAGTAGTGCCAGTGGCACTCTGAAGGTGAACAACCAAAAATTTCTCTCACCATTGCTGAACATCCTCTGGGGGGCAAAATCACCTCTGTTAAGAACCACTGATGTAGCTAAATCTAAAGTTCTGGTTCATTAAAAGGTGAGTCTGTGTAATTTTTAAGTGTTCTGAGTGTGTTGATAGCTAGAAAATAGGGTGAACAACGAAGTAATTGGCCTTTGTTTTTGCTATGACCATTTCAACGTTTACTTCTTTAATGATGAGTAGAAGCTGCGGTAATTGGTATTATAGAATTTTCTCAAATCCATCATTCCAGAAATATCTGTGAGAACTTTTCTTAGCTAGTATATGAACATGAACCACATAGCAACAAGATGTGGTTTATTTGAAAAAAGTATTACTTCCAAATTTTACGTTTTTACCTAAACTTACAAAGACTAAATTTTTTAATAAGAACTTGACTGTGAGCTTACTTTTTCCTATAAAAACACTCCATTCTTGTGAAAACTTGAAATTATTTGCTTACATTAAAGTGTCTGTTTATGAATATAACTTTGGACTAGCAATGTTAGTTTCATTATCTGCATAAAATGTAGTTGAATGAAAAGTGAGTAAGAGTTCTGGGTGTTAATTATCCAATGAAATTAAATCCTTGTTAGAGCAATTTAAAACAGGAAAAAAATGAGAACTTCATGTCATCAAAGCTGAGAAACTCAGGAAGCAGTAATGTAAAAGTCTGTTTTATATAAAATTTTTAATTCTTCGCTATTGGGTTTTAAAAATTATGAATTCCCTGGAAATCTTTTTATCTGTAACAAAACAAAAAATGAGTGTAAATATCTGTAAAGTTAGAGGTTACTTTTATTATTAGAGCATCACCTTCCCAGCTGAGGCCTGAGTTTTGAATTTTTTCAGCTGAGGTGATCCCTTATGGTATTCCATGGACTGCCGTTTGTTCTCGAGGTCATAATGATGGACCCAAGTTCTATCACCTGTAATGATCTTCTTTAAAAAGTCCTCACATTCTTCTTCAAAAATTTCAAAATAATTGGAGAAACTCTTTCTGCTCTAAGAATTCAATAATAGCACACTGTTTGAACTTTCTATGTACACTGGGTGAAAAAGGTAAGCATCTGTGTGTGCAAGGTCAAAAATGATGGAGGGGAGATACCACGTGACTACATGGATCCAGTGAAATCCAGATATGTCTAAGGTAGCCAAAAATATTACAGCAGAGGCAAAATTTATCAGCTTACCCTCATGTATATTAATACAAGGGCTGTCGGTAAAGTATCCAGCCATGTAATATAAAAAATAGAGGCATTTATGGCTGGATTTTTTTCCAGACAGCCCTCATATACCCAGAAGTGGAATTGCTGAGTCACATGGTAATTCTATATTTAATGTTTTGATGAACCTCCAAACTTTTCCATAGTGGCTGTACCATTTTACATTCTCACCAGCCATATATAATAAGTAAGTGTTCCTATTTCTCCAAATTGCCAATATCTGTATTTCTTTTTCTTTTTGTAGTAAAAGCCATCCTACTAGGTGTGAAGTGTTATCTCACTGTGGTTTGTTGAGCAATGTCATATATATATATGCATATATTCCTATGTAACTACGGTTTACACTAGAATTCATTCCTTTGAGATTATGGAATACCTTATGTTTTTTTCTAGCTGAAATTTGATGCTATGAACTTTATTTTATGTGTCATGTCCTAGTTACATTGATAGTCTACATGGTCAACTATAGTTCTCAATAATTATTAATTATTGCTATATTGTCATATATGTGAGTATACATATATATGTGAGTGTGTGTATTCCTTTTTTTAAAAAATTCATTTTTATTGTTAGACTTACTGGGGTGACATCTGTTAGCAAGGATTACATAGGT
>PVJL010016666.1:0-20302 GCA_004026885.1 Lyroderma lyra | reverse complement strand
TCTCTGCTCCCTTCCCTCTCCCCGACTCGCCCCTTTCTCGCCAGCCTTCAGGTTTACTTGCGATTTGTGGATTTCTCAGCAGCCGGTTTGTCACTCAGGGTCCGCTTTCTTGGCTCCTGGTCGGCCGTTCAATTGTGTTTTCTGGGAGAGGCTTTAGGAACCTCCTCTCCAGTCGCCATCTTGTCTTCTCTCCTTTAATTCATTTTTATTGTTAGACTTATTGGGGTGACATCTGTTAGCAAGGATTACATAGGTTTCAGGCACACAATTCCACAGTGCATTGTCAACCTGATGCATAACAAGTTCACCACCCAATGCGACCCCTCCCTCCATGGGATTCTATTTCCAGGTCAGCTTTTAGGCTTCAGTTGACCATTTGCTTTTCAATTTCAATTTTTGTTCTGCCTGAGGTCTCTTTTCTGGTCAAAGTTGAATGTTGTTGGAAAGTCTCGAAACTTGTCAGGCTGAGGTCATTCAAGGATATCTGTGATAAGCACGTTAGCATTTTGCAGGATGTCTCTGTCCCAGTAACATTTAAAAAACTGCCTCGGGTTGTCTTGGGCATGTTTTTGGTTTACTCAGTTATTTTCACTGGTCTGGTTTGTGTTAGAATTATTTCTTCCAGTGATATTGGAGATCTGCACTACTAGATCTGTTTCGGTCAATTTGGGGAGACTGCTGGAGCTGTCTTTGGTGGTCATTTGGGCATTCCGTCAGTGTTCTCCCTGCTAGTTAGAATGAGGATGTTCTGGAGATCTTTGAGCCAGGTTAGGTTGGGGTTTGCTTGGCGTATCTGTGCTGGTGTGTTTAGAGATATGTCGGGGTCTCTCTGCCAGTCAGGATAATAGAATGCTGGATACTGTACTAGTCCTGTACGGTGTCTTTTGGGGCCTCTTTCTTGGTCAGTTTTTGTTTTCAAGGAGTTTCTGTGCTTGTCATGTTGAATTTCTTTCTGTTATTTCTGTAAAGCTTGAGGTCTCTTTGTGGTCTTTGTTCTGGTCCAATTGTGATTATTCCTGGGTCTCTGTGCTAAGCAGGTTGAGGTTCTGCTGGGGTGTCTCTGTTTTCACTTACATTTGGAATCTGCATGGGGTTTTTCCAAGTCAGGTTTGGAGGCTGCTGTTTTCTAGCTTCTGCTCTTGGATAAGCATGGGATCCATCATTTGGTTACCATGGAATTCTGCATTGAGGTCTTTGTTCTGATCTGATTGTGGGTCTACTACAGCTTTCTGATTGTCATGCGCACATTCTGCTTTAACTGTCCGTTGTGGTCATGTTGGACGACTGTCCGGAATCTCTATGATGATCAGTTGAGGGTTCTGTCAACTGTGTTGGTTAGGATTGGGATGTTCTTTATAACTTGGTTCCTGGTCATATTCCAGGTTTGTTTGGAGTATCTGTGCTTCTTGGTTTGGAGATTTGCAGGTGTATCTTTCTGGTCTGTGTAGTGGACTGCTGAGTACTGTGCTTGTGATGTTGAGTGACGGCATGGGATCTCTTTCATTCCCATGCTTCAGGTCTGCTGGATTCCCTGTGCTTGTTGTGTTTCATTTCTGCCTGAGGTCTCTGTGCTTGTCATGTTTCAGGTCAATGTGTGATCTCTGTTTAGGCAAGGTTGTGGTCAATCATGACTATCCATTATTGGTATGTTGGTGTTCTTTTTGAGTTGCCTGTTTTTAGTCACATTTGGAATCTGCTGGTTTTCCTGGTCAGTTTTTGTGTCTGGTGGAGTCTATGTGCTGGTCAAGAGTGTGCCTGAAGTTTTTGTTTTTGACCTTGGAGGTCTGAGTTGAGGACTCTGTTTCAGTATGGTTTGGGGTTTTCTGGAGCTTTCTGTAATGGTCAGATTTAAAGTTTGACATTAGTCACTCTGCTGGTCTTTTGGGAATTCTGTCCGATTTCTCTGTGTGTGTTTAGAGAAATATGTGCTGGAGATTTTTGTGCCTGGTCAGGTTGGGGGTATTCTTGGGGTATCTGTTCTCTTCTGTTTGGAGATATGCTAGGGTCTCTCTGATGCACAAGTTAATGGACTACTGGGTACTGTACCAGTCTGGTTGGGTGTCTCCTATGGGTTTTCTTTCCATTCAAATTCTAAGTTTTCAGGTGTGATGGTGCTTGTCATGTTGAGTTTCTGCCTTAGGTCACTGAGTTGGTCAAGTTTGAGGTTGTTAGATGAGTCTGTGTTCTGGTCTGTGTCGTATCAGTCAAGGGTCTCTGTGCTCTGCAACTTGCAGTTTTGTTCATAGTTTTTGTGATTGTTAGGTTGAGGTTTTCTAGGGGTTTCTGTGCTGATCAGTTTAAGGTCCTGCAAGGGATCACTGTTCTGGTCAGATTGAGGGTCTGCTGGTGGTCTTTGCCCTGGTAAAGTTTAGGGTCAGCATGGTGTCTTTGTTTGTAGTCAGTTTGGCGTGTCCTTGGTTCCCTGTGCTGGTGAATTTGGAAATATCTGTGGTGGTCACACTTAGTGTCTGCCTTGGGTCTCTTTGTTGGTCATGTTGAAGTTATGCCTGGGGATACTGTGCTAGTCTAGTAGGGGTTCTCTTTTAATCTCTCTTCTTGTCACGGTAAGGGACTGAAAGGAGATCTGCTAGGGTCTCTGTACTTGTCATTTTTGGGTGTCTGCTTGAGGTCCCTGTGCTGCTCAGCTTGACTATTGGCTGGCGGTCTCTGTGCTGGTCAGGTTGGGATCATTTGAGGGTCTCTATGCTAAGAAGTTTGGGGTTCTGTTGGGGTATCTCTATTCTCATTTCATTTGGAATCTATGTAGGGTTTGTTTTGGTCAGGTTGTGGGGCTGCTCGTCTCTCTCTGATGGTCGTGGGTGGGCTTGTGGTGTCTATTCTTGTGTCCTTGGAGGTTTGCATTGGTAGCTTTGTTCTGGTCAGGTTATGGATTTTCTGGTACTCTCTGTGACTGTCTTGCTTATGTTCTACTTGAGCTCTCTGTTATTGTCATGTTTGGGGACTGCCCGGAGTTTCTATTCTGGTCATTTGAGGGTTCTGTCAGGGTTTTATTTGTTGGTTAAGATGAGGTTGTTCCTGAGGTCATTTTTTCTGGTCATATCGGGTTTAGTTTGGGGTATCTGTGATGTCCTGTATGAAGGTTTACTGTAGTCTTTTTTCTACTCAGTTTAATGGACTGGTAAATACTGTGCTTGTCTGCATTGTGTTTGTTTTGGGGGTTACTTTCCTGGTCGTGTTCCATGTCTGCAGGTATCTCTGCTGTTGTCATGTTGAGTTTCTGCCTAAGGTTTCTGTGTTGATCAAGTTGGAGATCAGTGGGGTTTTCTTCTTCTGTCAAGCTAGAGTCAGTCTGGGGTCTCTGAACTGGACAGGTTGGAGTTCTGAGGGTCTCTATTCCCAGTCACATTTGGAATCTGCCTAGGGTCTGTCCTGGTCATGTTTGGGGTTTCCAAGGGTCTTTTTGCTTGTCTTGAGTGTGCCTAAAGTCTTGGTTCTGGTCACCTTTGAGTTCTGCATTAAAGGTGTGTTCTGGTCAGGTTGTGGGTCTTCTGGCCCTGTCTGTGATGGTCTGGTTCAAGGTTTGTAGGGGATCTCTTTGATGGTCAGTTTGAGGGTCTGCCATAATTATTTATGCATGTTAATTAAGGGTTCTTTAAGGTTTCTCTTTGCTGGTTAGAATGGGGATGTGCTGAAGACTTTTGTGCCTTGTAAGGTTGGGAGTCTGCTTAGAATATCAGTGCTGGTCTGTTTGGAGATTTCCTGAGTTCTCTCTGCTCGTCCGATTAACTCTTGGGTACTGTACTGGTCAGGGTGGGTTTCTGTTGGGGTGTTTTTCTAGGTCAGGATCTTGGTGTGAGTGGGTCCCTGTTTGTTTGTTTTTTTATGTTGCATTTCTATCTGAGTCCTCTGTGTTGGTAAAGTTTGAGGTTGATCAGTGGACTCTGTTCTGGTCAGGTCAGGATAATGCGGGTGTTTCTGTGCATAGTAGGTTGGGGTTCTACTGGGATATATCTTTTCCAGTCACATTTGGGATCTGCCTGTGGTTTGTCTTGATCTGATTTGGTGTATGCTGATATCTTTCTGCTGGTCTCAGATGGGTCTAGGATCTCTGTTCTGGTCACATTAGAGGTCTGTGTTGGGGACTCTGTTCTGGTCAGCTTGGGCATCCACTGTGGTCTCTGGACTGCTAAGTTTTGAGGTCTTCTTGAGTCCTCTGTGCTTGCAATGTTGAAGATCTGCCTTCCATCTCTGTGCTAGACAGTTTGGTTTACTGCCTGAGTTCTCTGTGGCTGGTTATGTTGAAAGTCTTTCTTGGGTTTCTGTACTGGTCTGGTTATGGGTATTCTAGGGGTTTATGTGCTGGTCATGGCAAGGATCCCCTGGCTTTCTGTTTGCCCAGTAATTATAAGGTTTGCCTGGGGTCTCTGTGATGATCAGGTTGGAGGTCTTCTTTGATATTCCTGCTTCTCTGGTTGTGAAAATTCTAGGTACTCTTCTGGGGTGTTTGAGATTGTGTTGCTGATCTCTTGCTTGTCAAGATATAGGTGTACCTGGGTTTTCTGTGCTGCCCACGTTGTAGCTCTGCTTGTGGTGTCTACGGAGGTCGAAATTGGTTTTTGTTTGGCAAGTCTGTGCTTGTCAGGTTGGGGTTCTGCTGGGTAATCTGTGCTGGTCATGGAGCTCTCTTCCTTGGGACTCTGTGCTGGTCTTCTTTGAGGTCTGCTGAAGGTTTATGTGCTGGTTAGTTTGCGGGTCTGTGAGAAGTCTCAGTGATGGTCAGGTTATAGTTAATACTGGGCTTTATGTGCCCGGTTATTTTAAATGTATGCCAGGGGTCTTTGTGCTGCTCAGGTTTGAGGTCAGCCTGGGTTCTTTGCTGTACAGGTTGGGGGTCAGCTAGGAGTCTGTATGCTGGTCAGTTTAGATCTCTGCTTATGTTTTTGAAACAATGGTATGGTAGTAAGCTGGTCTGATTCAGTATCAGCAACTGTCTCTTTCTGTATCATGTTCCAGGTCTTCTGGTATCTCTGTGATCATCATTTTGAATGTGTGCCTTGAACTCTGCACATGTCAAATTTAGGGAGACTGGCGGTCTCTGTTCACAGCGAGGTGGGTATCGATTAGTGGTCTGTGTGCTAGTCAGGTTGGAAGTCATCTCAGGGTCTCTGTGCTGGTAAGATAAGACACTGCCTTGGGACTTAGTGCTGTTCAGGATACTTCTGGGGATCCCTGTGCTCAGTGAGGTTTGGGGACTGACTTTGGTCTCTGTCTTAGTCATGTTTGGGCTCTGCATCTGTCTCTATGATTGGTCATAGGAATATCACCAAACAGGTCACAGGGACTCTGTTTTGTTCAGGTTCTAGGTTTGCTGTGGGTCTGTGTGTGGTTCACTTTGGGGATCTGTCACATGTTTGTTTGCTAGTCCAGTTGAGGGTCCACTGGATTTTCTATGCTTGTCATGTTGTGTTTCTTGTCGGGGTCTTTGTTCTGGTCAGATTGGTGGTCTGCCAGGAGGCTGTGTGGTCAGGATATGGTCAGTCTGGAGTCTCAGTGCCTGGTCACATTAGAGTTCTGCCTGGGGTCCCTGTTTTGGTCAGTTTTATTGTCTGTCTAGGGTCTCTGAGCTGGTGTGTCTTGGAGTTTGCTGAGGGTAGTAGTGTTCATAAGCTTGATGGGCTCTCTGGGGTCTTTATGACATGTCAATTTGGGTCTTTCAGGGCTCTGTGTCCTCTGCAATGGATCTCTGGTTTTAGTCAGGTTTGAGGTCTGTCTGAGGTCTCTGTGCTGGTGGATTTGTAAGTCTGTATTGTCTATTTGTTGGTCACTCATACTGCCTAGCTTGGGCCTGTTAAAGGTATGCTTGGCGACACTGTGCTGCTCCTGTTGGGGTCTGTTTTGATCTCTCTGCTAGTCACGTTGATGGAATCATTAAGTACTGTGTCTATCACATTTGGGGTCAGTGGGGCCACTTTTTGCTGGTCAGGTTTGTGGTTTTCTAGCACCCCTGTACTTGTCATATTGAGTGTCTGTTTATGGTCTCTCTCCAGGTCAGGATGGTGGTGGGCAGGAGGCCTCTGTGTTGGTCAGAGTCTTTGTCTGCTGAGAGTCTTTGTGTGGTTGAGTAATTGGATCTACTAGGGATCTCTGTGCTATTTACATTGGGGGTCTTCTGGGGGTGTCTTTGCTGGTCAGGTTGGTGGTCTACATTGGACCACTGTGCTGATCAGGTTAGAGTTCTGCTGGGGTTCTCTGTTCCCAGTCACATTTGAAATCTGCCTGTGGCCTATCCTTGCCAGGTTCGGGATATGCTGGTGTCTTTTTGCTGTTCGCGTGTGTGCCTGGGTTTCCTGTTCTCTTCATGTTGGAGGTTTGCATTGGAGGCTTTGTTCTGGTAGGGTTGGGTGTCAGCTGAGAAAATCTGTGATGGTCAGGTTCAGGGTCTGCGGGGCTCTCTGTGGTGGTCAGATTGGGGATCTGTCAGTAGTCTCTATACTCGTCATTTGGGAATCCTGTCTGGGTTCTCGGTTCTGTTTAGAATGGGGATATGTTGCAGATCTTTGCCTGGTCAAATTGGGGTATTTTTTGGGATATCTATACTGGTCTATTTGGGGATTTGCAGGGATCTCTCTGCTGATCAGGTAAAAGGACTGCTGGGCAATATGTTTGTCATGTTGTGTGTATGCTGAGGGTCTGTTTTCGGGTCAGATTCCAGGTCTGCATGGGTCCCTCTGCTTGCAATGTTGATTTTCTTCCTGAGGTCTCTGTGCTTGTCACATTTTAGTTTCAAGGTACTCTCTTTTTTTTAAGGTGAGGATCACTCAGGGGTCGCTGTGCTGGGCAGGTTGGGGTTTTGCTGGGAGTCTTCATTCCCTGTCAAGGTTGGAATCTGCCCCGGGTTTGTCTTGGTCAGGTTTTGGGACTGCTGGGGTCTCTCTGATGGAATTGTGTGTGTCTGGGGTCTCTATTCCGGTTACCATGAAGGTCTGTATTGAGGGCACTGTTTTGGTCAGGTTGGGGGTCTGCCAGGAATCTCTATGCTTGTCATTTGTGGGTTTGTCAGGATTCTCTGTTCTGGTTGGTGTGGGGATGTGCTGGAGGACTTTGTGCTTATTCATGTTGGGGCTGTGCTTTGGCTGTTTGTGCAGAGTGGTTTTGTGTTTTTGTTTTTGTTTTGAGATTTGCTGGGGTCTATTTGCTGCTCAGGTTAATGAACCGCTGGGTAATGTTCTTGTCATTTTGGGTGTCTGCTGCTTTTCTCTTCCACAGTTAGGTTCCCCATCTGGAATTCTCCTTGTGCTTGTCATGTGGTGTTTCATCCTGAGTTCTTTGTGTTGGTCAAATTTGAGGTCAGTAGAAATTCTCCATTCTAGTCAGGTTGGAATTGGTCGCAGGTCTCTGTGCTGGTCAGATTGAGGTCTTTTGGGATTTTTCTCTGCTGATTCATTTGGAGTCCTGCTGGGGTTGTCTGTTTTGGGCTGATTGGGTGTATTCCTAGAGTCTCTCTGGTTGTGAGGTTGGAGATCAATCTGGGGTCTCCTTGCTGGTCAGTTCTCATGTCTACCTGCGATTTTTTTTTCTGGTCAGTTCAGAAGTCGGCTCAGGGTCTGTGTACCCAGTTACATTGCAGGTTTACCTGGGGTCTCTGTGCTGGTGAGGTTGGAGACTTTCTAGCATCTCTGTGTTGGCCAGTTTTGAAGTCTGCTGGGGTCTCTGTGCTTGTCATGTTGGGAGTCTGTTTGGGTCGCTGTGCTGCTCATGTCAGGGCTTTTTTAGGTGTCTGTGTGACCAGTAATGATGGAGGTTTGCCTGTCGTCTCTCTGATGTTCATTTTGAAGGTCTGGTTTGGTCTTTCTGCTGCTCACTTTGTTGGACATCTTAGTACTCTCCTGGTCAGGTGGGGTTCTGATGGTGATTTCTTATTGGTCAAGTTATACTTCTATTTGGGAGTCTCTGTGTTGTTCCTGTTTGGTGTCTGCCAGCCTTGTCTTTGTTGGTCAGAGTTTGTGATTGTCTGTGGAGGCTGTAGTGGTCAGGTTTGTGGTCTCCTGGGTCTCTGTGCTGGAGATGGGATGTCTGCCTGGGGTGTCCTCGACAAGTTATGGTAGGGGTGTGCAAGTGATCTCTGTGCTGGTCATTATGGAATACAGTTTGGGGTTTCTGTGCTCATCAAGTTGAGGTGTACCTGTATTCTCTGTGGTGGTAATGTCTAACTGGGAGCCTCTGTGCCGTGTTGTTTAGGATATGGGTCTCTGTTCTAGACAGGTTGGGTGTCTGCCTGTGAACTCTGTGCTGGTCAGCTTGAAGATCTTTTATAATTCACTGTGCTGGTCATGTTGGTTATCTACCAAAGGTTGCAATGCACTGAAACAGAAAATATATAACTAACAAGAAAGACAATCCACTACAAAATGAAATATAGTATGGTGAAAATTATTAAAAACATAATACCGATTATTTTTATAAAAATATACAATAACTGTCACGTCCAAAAAAGACATATGTAATCATTATTACAAAGTAAGAAGGTATTGCAAGAAATCATTGAGCCCTCAATCATTTGAAGAGAATCGTATCAGATCCTTTGGAACAGATGATTTTTATATTATACAAGCTGATGCATATAATATAATTTTAAGAACAAAACTACTCAAAACACTAAAACTATAACTTCTGCTATCAGAAATAAAAGTATGCATTTGTATCTAACCCAAATAACCATAAAGGTAGAGAAAAATTTTTACAATAATGACATGGACTGTAATTATTGTGAGATTAATTTTTATACAAACAACCATCTATAACTCACAGCAGAAGTGTAGACAATTCACTAAGTATAGCTATTGTTTGCACTTGTTCCTTATCCATATTTTTTCTTTCTTTCTTTCTTTTTTGACTGCATTTTCTTAAATTACTTGTTCCCCAGAACTTGAAAACTATAGTATTGCTGTGAAAAACCCCCAAACATCACAAGTCCAACAAAAGCTAATTTCTCCTTCTCTTCACTATCAAATATTCTGTCAGAGGCCACTGACATTGGTTCTTTAAAGACCCACAAGGTCAATGAAGTGAGGTCAGCCAAGGCTGTGCATATACCTCAGGTGAGTGGTTGGAAAGAGGGTATGCTAACTTTAATAAAGTTCACAGTTTCTGCCATGACCAAGATCTTGCAAAGGCATACCTGCAAACTGTTAGCAGTGATCACCAACTTAAGCATGTCAGGGAAGCTTCCCTGATATAAAATGTATCATTATCTTCAAGTGTAACTAGACAGAGAAGCTCTATAAGATGGAGACAAAGTGTCAGAGAATGCAAACGAACCTTGCAGGGAATGTAACTTCTAATTTAAAGTCTTTTCAAATGTGAATGTCCTCATCCAGACTTCAGTTTTAGTGTTTTGTTTTCCCTCCCTAGTCCAACTCCCTAAAGTAGTCTCTGGTTTGACTCTGCCATGGCATGCTTCAAGACCTGAAAAGCTGCAAATTGACACCATTGCTGCAAACCTGAAATTCCAAAGCTCTGCACAGCCATCCTTTCCAGAAATTCAGAGTTTGTGTTGAAGTAGATTTAAAAAGACCCTGTAAGAAACTTAAATTGGTAAGTTCTAGAATCTCCAAAGGAGTGCAGCACCCCAAATCCAGGTGCACACATACTTTTGCAAAATCCAGGAGGGTCACACCACTAAAGCAACCCACATATAGTGACTTCTTTTTGGTTATTTCTCTTCAGCCATGAACCCAGTACTGGCTCACAGGATTCATACCTCTTCCAGCCCCTCTGGGAAGATGGAAATGCCAAAATACCTGGCATTATGAGGTGGAAAATAAAAAGAGAATTGAAGACCATGGTGCCAAGCCCTGCACAGGCAGTGGATTGGTTTTCTTAAACTGACCGCAAAATCTGTGGCATTGATGGTTCCTGCTGTGCCTGGGGATCTGTGATAAAACTGTGAGTCCTCCAAAGCTCAACAGCTTGACATTGAGCAGGGAAGCCAAAAGAACATGGCACAGTTTTATCAGTTGTGTATCCTATTGCATCCCACATGTTTCTGAAACAATCAAGCCACCAGAGCTCTTGTTCCCCATTAAACCCTTTCCCCTAGAGAAGACAAAGCCACTTCCTGTTATTTTCTTTCCCAGTGCTATAATCTTTGAAGCTCCAGCCCTGTGAAACCTGTGCTGATCAGTTAAGCCATCACACCTGAGTTTTATTGGATTCCCCAAATACTTAGAGTGTTCAGCACTGTTCTGGGAACTAAGGAGACACTAAGAAGTGTGAGGATAGTACCACCCTCAGGAATCCATCTCAGATTTTCTCACACAAGCAAATGACAGTATCTACAGCCACATATATTCAATCTTTACTTTCATGTCAAAGAGTCAGACCCCACAATTGTAAACAAGCACACAATTTTTCTTCAAAGCATGAGGACATTTCCTTTCTTGACTCCAAAACTTTCCTGCCTCTTCATAAAACACTCACACATCAAAAGCTGGAGGACACTTCTGGTTCCTGAGCCTGCTGTTTTATTCAGATATTTACTGAAAGAAATGATACTAATGACAGGTACCTTTGGTAATGTGATTACTATGAACAAGGCATCATAGTAAGTGATTTATCATTAGTCCTCTAATGACCCTATGACAGAGCATTACCATGATATTATTGTACACAGGCTGATGAGCCATGCAACTGCTGTCTCACTAATGTCTACTTTAATTGCCTTTTTTCAGGCCAAAACTGGGCCCAGGTGTAACTAGCCCATGGTTTTACTTTGAAAATGAAGACATGAGATCTTGAGGCTACCTCTTGTGTTAGGCCATTTTCTATGAACACCTTCATATGAAATAGTTTGTCCTTCCATGTACCACACATACACACACACACACACACACACAGAGAGAGAGAGAGAGAGAGAGAGAGAGAGAGAGAGAAAATGACTTGCCACCTGGTTGTACAAAGGGAAATATGCCAGCGGTTATCAGACAGACAAAAGAAAGTGGTTGGATACATCTCTGAAATGGTGCAGAGGCACCTACTTTGTGGGCATCATGCTCAGTGTCCATAGATATGGTGGGGTATTTACTAACCTAATGGGCAGAGAAATCTAAAGAGCAAAATGTCAGCCTAAACCAGTGTCATTCCTGAACAGGTGAAAGAATAAGGTGTGGTTCTTGAGTCTCCATCCTGTGCATTTGTAACTAAAACAGACACAACCAGTGTGGAGTTTCTGAAAGAAAACCTCAGCTTCCTTCTTTTTCAGATATTGTGCATAGACGCAGTAACAGATTCTAACAGCTTGCAGAAGAGCCTGTTTTCATTTGTTCTTCATCAGGACCCAGTGTGGTCCAAGTCCCTGACAAATGCTTTCTACTTCCTACTGGTTTTTCAGAACAGAGAGTATTATAAGGCTAAGGGATCTGGGTAATGCAGAAATGTGGCAGAGCAGAGAAACAGTCGCCCAGGAACCAGGTGCCAGGCGAGCCTTGTTGGAGTCCTAGGTCCCCCATTTAAAAGTGTATGAAGACAATGCCGAGGCTTATGTGAGAGGCAACAGGAGTAAACTGGACGCAGTCAAACAGTAGAGTAAAAAAGGGAAGGAACAGCAGCTCCAGAGACTTCTCACAATTCCCTAAATCCTATGGGCCCAACCACTTTGCTTTCTGGTCTCTGGTGTACTAACAGCTTTCAGAACATTAGACAGAGGAGTGTTTTTTGATTTCAGGTTTTCCTGCCTGTGGCAGAAGTACCAGGTTTTACTACCAGAGAGCAATCTGTCCCAACTATAGTGAATGGCCCAAGATTCAAGAAAAACAAAAGGTCATTTTGGGTGTTTCTTCCTCTGAGCAACAGGCACTGCTGATTATTACTATCCATCTTGATAATGTAAGCTGCTATAAGAGCAGGGGGCTTTGGGAGAACTTTTCACAATTTTTCAGCTTTGGTTCCTGCTACACTTACCATAAGCAGGGCTGACAGTACCCATATCTTTCTTGCCCCCCACCCCAGGAGATTAAAGCATGCAGTGGGAAATAAACTCAGCATGAGAACAAATTCCTGTGAGAGAGAACAGCGAGTGGTGAATGGAGGACCAGTGACACTAGGTTTGTCCAATAATACTCCATGTACTATTTACACTGTGACCTGAGGGAATAGGATTCATTCTTGCTGAAGTCAAAGAAGAATGTGCTGGTTTGGGGATTCTCAAAAGGGCAGAGATATGGAGGTAGAAATAAATTTGGCCAAGAGGTTTGGAATGGCTCAAGGTGTTAGAAAAGAGCTGGTACTTAAAGACAAAAGGGCCATACCCAGGGTCAAGCATGTGCTAATTCTCCACAGGTTGTCCCCAGTCCTCTCACATAGCATTTACAGTAACAAATGTGGACAAAATCACAGTCACTGTCATCAGGTGTCAGGCTCTGCACAGCTGTAAGCCTCTTCCTCAGGGTCTCCTGGGATGGTGGGGTTCACTGTCAACTGAGGCTTGCACTAAGAGAGCTCTGTCTGCTACATCATTCATGAACTATGGGGATTCAACTGAAACAGGGCCCCAAGGGTTTTCTCTCTGTGGGCAGCAATCTTCTGTTATTGTTTTCTATGCCTTTGTTAGCTTATTGCATTGGAGCCCAGTAAGTCAGATTATAATACATGACCCTGCCTTAGGAGAACATAGGGTTAGAAAGATACAGTGAGAGGCACACAGTAAGAGAAATAATGAGGTGAACAAAAGCAGACATACACAGAGAGAAACAGTGTCCAAGAAACAGAAATAACAACAGAGTAAAACTGAGACAAAGGGAGACACAAGGAGATAGAGCGATTCAGCAGTGTCATATCTTTCTATATCTTTGTGTTAGATATGATACCCATCATATCACCTGTTCTAGAAGTTACTTTACAAGGCAGGCAAAAAGTCCATCCAGCTTCAAGCAAAGGGGATAGCAAAAGGATGTTTGATGTGGAGGTAGGCAAACTGGCAGCCACTGTGACATTGCCCAGCACAAAGGATGAGATTAGGCACTTTGACCAGAGACTAAACATAAAGGAAGACCCAAGGGATTTCAGTTAATTTTCACCATCTAGGAAACAAGCAGGAATATAAGTGTGAGTCACTAAATGCCAGACTTGACCCAATGTATGGGACCTCTGTTCAGTTCTTTGCTCAGCATTTCCATAATCTCTTCATTGTTCCATGTGTGCTTTAACCCCTCTGAGGTCTCTGAGTTGGTCAGGTTAGGAGTCTGCTGGGGGTTCTTTCTGCCCAGTTAGGTTAGAGGTCTGTCTGGGGTTTCAGTGTCTGGTCACTTTGAAGTTCTGCAAGGGGTCTCTTTGCTGGTCAGGTTGGAAGTCTGCCAGGAAACTCAATTCGGGTCAGGTCAGTTGTCTTCTGATGGTCTTTGTACTGATCGGATATGACATCTGTTTGGGGTCTTTGTGCTGGTCAGGTTGAGGATCTGTAGTGATCTCAGTTATTATCACAGAGATATTCCCTCAGGTCTGTGTGCTGGTCAGATGGAAGTTCCGCTGGGGTGTCTGTGCTGGTTACATTGGTTTTCTGCTTGGGATCTCTGTGCTGGACAGGTTGGGGTATCCAGGGATTCTCTTTGCTGGTCTGTTTGGGTGTCTTCCTGATGTTTCTCTGCCTGGTCATATTGGCACTTCCATGGATCTCTGTACTTGTCAGTTTGAAAGTCTGCCTGGGGTTTTTGTGCTGGTTATTTTGTACATCTGCTGTGAGTCTCAGTGTTGGTCAGGTTAGGAGTCTCTTGGAGGTCTCTGAACCAGGGTATCTTCCTGGGGTCTCTGTGATGGTCAGTTTGAGTGTTGGTTTGGACCTCTCTTGTGGTCAGGTTCAGAAAAAGTTGAGGTACTGTGTGAGTCAGGTTGTTAGTCTGCTAGGGGTCTCTGCTGATAAGGTTTTAGGTAAACTAAGTTCTCTGTGCTGGTCACATTGACGTGTCTGCCAGGGTTCTTTGTGTTTATCAGGTCAGGTGTCTGCTGGACATCAGGGTGCTGGTCATGTTTAGGGTATATCTGGGGTCTCAGTGAGAGTTCATACTGGACTGTCAAGGAGTATTTTGGCTGGTTAGACTGGAGATTGTCCTGACATTTCTGTGCGGTTCAGGTTAGAGGTCTGCTGGGAGTCTATGTGCTGGTCAGGTTAGGTGTCTTTCTGAGGTCGCTGTGCTGGTCAGATTAAGGGTCTGCTGGGGTCTCTGTGCTGAAAATGGGGCTCTATGCTTGGGGTCTCAGTGCTGTTCAGGTTACAGTTCAGCTTAGGGCCTTTGCTGCACTGTTTGGTGGTCTGCTGGAAGTCTCTGTGCTGGTCAGGTTTGGGGTTTGGTTTGATCTTTGTTGGTGGTGTTGTGGAAATGGTAGGGTGCTTTGTTGGTCAGGTTGGGAGTAAGCAGAGGTCTCTCTGCTTTTCATGCTCCAGGTCTGCTAGAATCTCTGTGATAATCACACTGTCTGCTTTAATCTCTGTGCAGGCCAAGTTAGAGAGAGTCTGGTTTTCTGTTTTCAGTCAGGTGGAGATTGGCCAGGAGTCTCTGCAATAGTCAGGGTGGAGGTCATCTTGGGGTCTCTGTGATGATCAGATTGGGTGTCTGCCTTGGGACTTAGTGCTGGTCAGGTTAGTGGTCTTCTAGGGATCTCTGTACTCATTGACGTTTGGGGGCTGCCTTTGGTCTCTGTCCTGGTGATGTTTGGGGTCCCCTTGGTTCTTTTTGCTGGTCACATAAATATATGACTAAGAGCATCATTTTGTTTAGTTTGCAGTTCTGATAGGGTTCTTTGTGTTGTTCAGGTTGGAAATCTGTCAGATGTTTATTTTTGCTGATCCCACTGGGGGTCTTCTGGAGTCCCTGTTCTGGGCTTGTTACTTTTGCCTTAGGTCACTGTGCTGGTCAGATCAGGGTTCTTCCAGGAGACTGTGTGTTGGTAATGATAGGATTCAGCCCGTGTTCTCTGTGCCTGGTCAGGTGTGAGGTCTCCTTGGCAGCTCTGTGCTGGTCAGGTTTGGTGTTTGTCTCGGGCTTCTATGCTGGCCTAGTTTGAGTTCTGCTGGGGATAATTGTGTTGGTAAGGTTGGTTGTTGTCCGGGGATCTCTGTGATATGTCAATTTGAGTTTTGCATGGGTCTCTGTGACCAGTCAGGTTGAGAGTCAACCTGGGGTTTCTGTGCTGATGTATTTGGAATTCTGCTGGTATCCTACTGGTAGTCACACTTAGTTCCTGCTGCAGGTATCTAATCTGGTCACATTGAAGATATTCCTAGAAACACTGTGCAGTTCATGTTGGGATGTGTTTTAACTGCTCTGCTGGTCAACTTGGGAGACTGATGGGGTAGTGTGTCCATCAGGTTGGGCTTCTGCTGGGGGTCTCTTTGCTAGTCAGGTTCTAGGTCTCATAATGTTTTTGTCCGTGTCATGATGAGTGTCTACCTGGTGTCTCTGTCCTGCTCAGGTTCGAAGTTAGCTGGGGGTCTCTTTGCTGGTAATTTTGAGTCTACTGGGGGTATCTGTGCTGGTGAGATTTTGGGTCTGTTTGAATTTCTGTGCTATTCAGCTTAGATATTTTTTGAGGGTCTTCATACTGGTCAGGTTAGAGGTCTACATTGGGTCTTGTGCTCATCTGACTAGTTGTCAACCTGTGGTCTCTGCTGGCCACACTAGTTCTTTTTTAAGGGGTTCTGTTCCCTTTCACAATTGAAATGTGCTGGGGTCTGTCCTGGTTTTCTTTGGGGTGTGCTGGACTCTTTCTGCTTTTCTCATGTGTGCCTCGGGTGTGTGCCTGGGATCTCTGTTCTAGTCATCCTGGGAGGTCTGCATTTGGAACTCTGTTCTTGTCAAGCAGGGGTCTGCTAGGGCTGTCTGTCATTATGAGGTTTGCAGTCTGCTGTGGTTCTCTGTGGTGGTAAGGTGAATGTCCTGCCACGGGTCTCTATGCTGGTCATTTGAGGGTTCTGTCAGGGTTCTCTGTGCTGATTATACTGGGGATGGGCTGGGGACATGTGTTCCTGTCAGGTCAGTTTAGGGGTCTTGTTTAAGTGTCTGTGCTGGTCTCTTAGGAGGTTTTCTGGGTTCCCTATAATGGACAGATTAATGAACTGCTGGGTACTGTGCTTCTCAGATTATGTGTCTCTTATATGTCTCTTTTCATGTTAGGTTCCAGCTGTGCAGGGGTCCCTGTGCTTGTCATTTTCACTTTCTGCCTGAGGTCTCTATGTTGGTCAACTTTGAGGTCTGTGGATGGTCTTTGTCCTGAGCAGGGTGGGGTCAGTCAAAGGTCTGTGTGGTGGGTAGGGTGGGATTCTGCTGGTGGTCTGTACTCCCAATCACATTTGGAATCATCCTGGGATCTCCCCTGGTCATCTTTAGCATCTGCTGGTCTGTCTCTTCTCTTCTCTTGTGTTCCTTGGTTCTCTGTTTTGGTCACTTTATAGTCTGCATTGTGGACTTTTTAGATACATTGAGGATCTCATGGGACTTCCTGTGATGGTCACTCTGGGGTCATCTATATGTTGGACATTAGATGGTTCTGTCATGGTTCAGGTTGCTTGGTCAGGTTCTGGTCTGCCAGAAATCTCTATTGTCATTAGAGGATTCTATCAGGGTTCTTTGTGCTTCTTAGGATCCAGATGTGCTGGAAATCTTTTTGCCTATTCAGGTTGTAGGTCTGCTTGGGGTATCTGTGCTTGCTAGTTTGGAGATTCACTTGGGTTTGTCGTCTGGTCAGGTTAATGGTCTGATAGGTACTGTGCTTGTCAGGTTCCAGGTCTTCAGGCATCCCTATACTTGTCATGTTGAGTTTCTGCCTGAGTGCTCTTCACTTTTCTGGTCACATTGAGATCATTCTGGTGTCCCTATGTTAGGCAAGTTATAGTTCTTCTCGGAGTTTCTGGGCTGATCACCTTAAAGTCTTCTGGAAATTTCTGTGCAGATTAGTTTAGGGTCCTGCTGAGGTTCCCTTTTCTGATGAGGTTGAAAGTCTTCTGGGAGTCTTATGTGCTGGTCAGGTTGAGGGTTTACCTGGGGTCTCTGTGGTCATGAGGTTGAGAGTCTGTCTGGGTTCTCTTTGCCAGTCAGTTTTGAGTTCTGCCTAAGCTTTCTGTGCTGGTCAGTTGGATGTCTGCTCACAGTTTTTGTACCTAGTCAGGTTGGTACATATACCTAAAGTCTGTGTGCTTTTGAGGTTAAATATTGTCTGGTGTATCTGTGCTGAACAGTTTTGGGTTCTGCAAGGGGGCTCTGTGTGTGTTATTTTGAGGATCTGCCTTGGTCTTTCTGATGGTCATGTTGGGTGTCTACATGAATTCTCTGTGGCTGATCATGTTGAGAGTATGCCTTGAGTCTCTTTGCTGACCTGGTAATGGATCTGCCAGCAGTTTATTCACTGGTCATTTCAAGTGTCTTCTGGGTGTCTTTCTGCCCAGTAATGTAAGTGTCTTCCTGGATTCTTTGTGCTGGTCAGGTCAGAGGTATGTCAGGGGTGTCTGTGCAGGTCAGAATTGGTGTTTGGGGTGTCTGTGTTGGTAAGGTTGGGGGTCTGCCGGTGTCTCTGTTCTGGTCATGGGGATCTCTAACTGGAGTCTCTGGGTTAATCATATTTGCAGTCTGGTGGAGGTCTTTGTGCTGTTCAGGTTGGGCGTCTTCCAGGAATCCCTGTGATGGTCAGGTTAGGGTACATACTGGAATTTATGTGCCTGTTCATTTTAAGGGTACTTCAAGGGTCTCTGTGCTGCTCAGGTTAGAGGTCTCCTTCAATTCTCTGCTGAACAGGTTGGAAATCTGCTGGGAGTCTCCATACTGGTCTGGTTGAGGGTGTTGGATTTCTGCTGTGTTGTTGGAAAAATGGGAGTGTCCTTTCCTGCTCTGGTTGGGGGTCAGCAGGTACTTCTGTACTTCTCATGATTCAGGTCTGCTGGAGTCTCTGTGATCATCACATTGAGTGCCAGCCTTGATCTCTGAGATGATCAGGTTACAGTGAGGTTAGGGGTCTCTGCCACCAGTCAGCTGGAAATTGGCCAAGGGTCTCTGTGTTAGGTTGGGGGTCTTTGTGCTGGTCAGATTAGGTGTCTGTCTGGGGCCTTAGTTTTGGTCAGGTTAGGGATCTTCTGGGCATCTCTACACTCAGTGAGTTTTGGAGGCTGCCTGTGATCTCTACACTGGTGATACTTTGTGTCTGATTGGGTCTCTGTGCTGGTAACATCTGTTTTGGATGGAATATCTGTTTTGGTCAGTGTGTCGGTCTGTTGGGCATTTGTGTGTTGTTCAGGTTGGTAATTTTTCAGCTGTTACTTTATTGGTTCTCTTAGACTTCTGCAGGGGTTTTTGTGCTGGTCATGTTTTGTTTCTGTCTGGAGTCTCTGGGTTCATAAGATTTAGAGTCTGCTGGGTGTTTGTGTGGTGGTTAAAATTTGGGTCAGCCTTGGTCTCTTTGCCTGCTCAGTTTTCAAGACTTCCTGGGATTTCTGTGATAGTCAGTATAAAAATCTTTTCAGGGTCATTGTACTCCATCTTGTTGGGTGTTGACCTGAGTCTCTGTTCTGGTGTGGTTGAAGATTGCTTGAGGTCTCTGTGCTGGTCAGGTTGGAGGTCTGGTTGGACCTACGTGCTGTACAGGTGAGGAAACTTCTGAGGAATCTTTTGGTCAGGTTCATGTTCTACTGGTAATACCTTGGTCAGGTTACAGGTCTACTTGGAGTCTCCATGATGGTCAGGTTAAAAGTGTGCCAGGGGTAACTGTGCTTTTCAAAACTGGTGTTTGTCTGGTGAGTCTGTGCTGGTCAGGATGGGTGTCTGCTGTGGTCTCTGTTCTGGTCACAGGGCTTTCTGCCTGAGATCTCTGTGCCAGTCAGGTTTGAGGTCTGCTGTGTGTCTCTTGCTAGTCAGGTTCAGCATCAGCAAAGGGTCTATGTGATAGTCATGTTTGGGTTCATACTGGCATTTTTGAGCCCAGTCATAGTAAGAGAGAATGAGGAATCTCTACATTGCTCATGGGGTCTCAGCTGCATAGGTTGAAGGTCTGCTGGGAGTCACTGTGCTTGACACATTAGGGATCTGGTTGGATGTCTTCTGGTCTTGTTGGGAACATGGTAGGGTACTGTGCTGGTCAGGTTGAAGATCAGCAGGGGACTCTTTGGTTCTCAATTTGCAGGTCTACTGGAGTCTCAGCGATCATAACTTTGAGTGTCTACCTTCTTTTTGGGTAGTTTCCTGGCTGGAAATCGAATTATCATCTATCTTGATCTCTGTGCTGGTTAAGTTATAAAGTGGCTATGTGTCTCTCTTCCCAGTCAGGTGGGATAGGCCAGGGTCCTTTGCGGTAGTCAAGTTAGAGGTCATCTCAGGTTCTCTGTGCTAGTCAGATTGGGTGTCTGCTTGGAGACTTAGTGCAAGTCAGGTTAGGGGTCTTCTGGGGATGTCTGTACTCAGTGAGGTTTGGGGGTTGCCTTTGGTCTCTGTCTTGGTCATGAGTAAGGTCTGCTTGGGTCTGTGTGCTGATCACAAGGATAACTGCCTGAGGACTCTATTTTGTAAAGGTTGCAGCTTTCCTGGGGTTTTTGTGCTGATCAGGTAGAGAGTCTGTCAGGTGGTACTTTGATGGTTCCATTGGAGTTCTTTGTTGGTCATGTTGTGTTTCTGCCTAGGGTCTCTGTGCTGGTCAGATTGAGGTTTTGCCAGGAATTTGTGTGCTGGCCAGAGTGCGGGTCAACCTGGTGTTTTTGCCTGGTCAGGTTTTTGGTCCTCCAGTGGAGTCAGTGCTGGTCAGTTTGGGTGTCTTCCTAGGGTCTCTGAGCAGGCTTTGTTTGCGGTCTGTTGCTTGTAATTGTGTCAGTAATGTTGGCAGTGTTTCTGGGGACTTTATGATATGTCAATTGGCATCTTTCAGGGATCTCTCTTCTTCGCAGGGATGGGGTTAGCATGGGTTCCTTGTGACCCATAAGCATGGGAGTCTGCCTGGGGTCTCTTGCAGGTGTATTTGTAAGTCTGTTGGTGTCTCCGTTATTGTCACACTTACTGTCTGTGTCGAGTCTCTCTCCTGCCTCTGTTGAAGGTGTGCCTGGGGACTCTGTGCTGGTAAGTTTGGGGTCTGTTTTAATCTCTGTGCAGGTGAGGTTAAGAAATTGATTGTGGAGATTGAGAGACAAGATGGCGACTGGAGAGGAGGTTCCTAAAGCCTCTCCCAGAAAACACAATTGAACGGCCGTCCAGGAGCCAAGAAAGCGGACCCTGAGTGACAAACCGGCTGCTGAGAAATCCACAAATCGCAAGTAAACCTGAAGGCTGGCGAGAAAGGGGCGAGTCGGGGAGAGGGAAGGGAGCAGAGACGGACCACGCGG
>PVJL010016665.1:0-20314 GCA_004026885.1 Lyroderma lyra | reverse complement strand
GAGTGTAATGGAGGGTCTCTGGTAAGTAACTAGCTGTCTTTCTCTTCCTGCTTTTAGGATTCTCTCTTTGACTTTAGGCTTTGCCATTTTAATTATGATGTGTCTTGGCCTAAGTCTGTTTGAGTTCATCTTGTTTGGACTCTCTGCAGTTCCTGGCCTGTTATGTCTATTTCTTTCACCAGGTTAGGAAAAATTTTAGTCATTATTTCTTCAAATAGATTATTGATCTCTACATCTCTCTCTTCTAGTACTCCTATGATAAGAATGTTGTTATACTTAATGTTGCCTGAGGTCTTTTAAACTAGCTTCATTTTTTTTTTTAATTCAGTTTTAGTTCTGTTGTTCTGATTGGGTATTTTCTACTACCTTGTCTTCTAAAATGCTGTTTTGATACTCTGCTTCAAGTAATGTGCTGGTTATTCTTTCTAGCATGTTCTTTTTTAAAAAAATATTAAATTAATTAGGGTGATACTGGTTAGCAAAATTACATAGGTTCCAGGTGTACAGTTCATCATCTATGTACTGTATTGTGTTCTCATCACTCAGTCATTTCTCCTTCCATCACCACATATTTGAATCCTCCTCCCTCCTTTCCTACCCCCTCCTTTTTTTCCAACTAGTAAACTTTTGCCTGTGTCCAAGATCTTCTTCTATTATTTATTTATTCTGTTTTTTAGATTCCCCATATAAGTGAGATCACATGGTATTTCTCATTCTCAGTCTGACTTATTTCACTTAGCATGATATCTTCTAGATCAGCAGTTCTCAATCTGTGGGTCGTGACCCCTTTGGGGGTTGAACGACCCTTTCACAGGGGTCGCCCAAGACCATCGGAAAACACATATCAGATATTTACATTATGATTCATAACAGTAGCAAAATTACAGTTATGAAGTAGCAACAAAAATAATTTTATTTGGGTCACCACAACATGAGGAACTCTATTAAAGAGTCATGGAATTAGGAAAGTTGAGAACCACTGTTCTAGATCTAGTGTTGTCTTAATTTTAGTTTTTGTATTCTTCATTTCTGACTGGTTCTTATTTACGGTTTCTATGTTCTTCTTTATGTGTACTATTTTTTTGTTGTGGAAGTTCTCACTAAATTTCTTGAGCATTTTTATAACAAGTGTTTTGAACTCTGTTTCTGGTAGTTTGCTTACCTTCATTATGTTTAGTTCTCTTTCAGGAGTTTTCTCCTGTTCTTTTATTTGAGACATGTTTCTTTGTTTCCTCATTTTTGCCGCTTCTTTGTGTTTTTATTCTGTGTACTAGGTAGAGATTCTATGTCTCTCAGTCTTTGCTGGGTGGTCTTATGTAGTAGGTGTCCTGTGTGTTCCAGTGATGCAGTATCCCTGCTCACTTTTGAATATGTTCCAGGAGTGTTTCTTATGTGTTTTATATGTATGTTCCTGTTGTAGTTGAGTCTTGAGTGGTTTTGACTATTAGTGGCTGAGATTGACTCTCATGCTGACTGGTTGTGATAATTGACTATACCCACAGTATATGAGCTGCTATGCGGGAACTGACTCCTCAAAGGGGAATTTGCCCCAGGGAGGTTCTTGTGCCTTTTGAGACCACCTTTAGAGTGGGCCACTTGTGGAGTAATCAGGTAGTGCTCTGGTGTCATCTGAGGCCAGCCTCCTGTTGTGTTGTGTTGTGTTGTGTCTGAGGTCTCTTGGAAGAAACTCAGTCCATACAGGCCAATTTCAGCCTTTCCTGTAACCAGCATGGGGCTACATGATAGGATCTACAAAGCTATATATGGTTGGTTGCTCCCTGTGCTGGAATTGGAGGCACGGGGGGGGGGGTCTCATTGTAATTTGAGGCCAGCTGCCATTAAATCATGCCTGGGGTGGAGATTAGACCACTTACTCTTCAGGGGAGATCTATATAGCTAAGTCATCCCTCCCAGTGTTCAATCACTACCTGTGAATTTGTGGTCAGTCTGCTTCTTGTCTTTGCCCCTCTTAACAGTCTCTATTTGACCTCCTATTTATATCCTTAGTGATAAGGTTTCTATTCAGCTTATCTTCAGATTATTCTCAATGTTGATATTTCTATAATTTAGTTGTAATTTGAATGTGATCATGAAAGACAGCAGGCATTGCATTTACCTTTTTGACCATCTTGGACCTCATTCTAATCCATTAGTTCTTAAATTTTAATATGCATAGGATTTGACAGCTGATTTTGTAAAAATATAAATTCTCCTTAGTAGGTTTGGAACAGAGGCTGCATTATTAACAAACAGCCAGATGATGTAGATTCTGTTGCTCTGTGGATCACAGTTTGAGTAGGAAAAGTCTAATCCAATTTCCTTCATTTCCTTTTTTATTATTAAATTTATTGGGGTGACATTGATTAGTAAAAATTACATAGGTCCCAGGCGTACAATTCTACATTATGTCTTCTACATGTTCTATTATGTGTTCATCACCCACAGTCAGTTCTCCTTCCATCACATATACTTGAATTCCTGCCCCTCTTCCCCACTCACCCCTCCCACCCTCAGGTAACTACTAAATTATTTATTGTGCCCATGACTTTTGTTTCTTTGTTGCTTTCAATATTCTGTTAACAATCAAACTAAATTTCTCCATCACTTTTCCTATTTTACCCACTCTCTCATCCCTCCTTCCATCTTAAAGAAGTCCTTCTAATATGCTTTGTGGTGAGGAATACCTTTAGTTTTTTCTTATCTGAGAAGCTCTTTATCTGTCCTTCAATTTTGAAGGCTAGCCTTGCTGGATACATGATTCTTGGTTGTAGATATTTGGTTTTATCACATTGAATATTTTCTGCCAATACCTTCTGTACTACAAAGTTTCAGGTGAGAAATCAGCTGAGAGTCAAATGAGTGTCCCTTTATATGTTACTACTTGCATTTGTCTTGCTGTTTTTAGAATTTTCTCCTTTTCTTTAATTATTGCCATTTTAATTATGATGTATGTTGGTGTATTTCTTCCTTTTTTTTGCTTCACTTTTTTTAAAAATTTATTTTTATTGATAGAGTGTTTGGGGTGACATTTGTTAGCAAGATTTACATAGGTTTCAGGCACACAATTCCACAGTGCATTGTCAACTTGTTGTATTTCTGTTTGGTATCATCTCATTTGGAGTTCTCTTTGAATCCTGGACTTGTATGTCTGTTTCCTTCATCAGGTTAGGAAAATTTTCTAGTCATTATTTCTTCAAATAATTTCTTTATCCCTTGCTTTTCTTCTGTCCTTTCTGGCACCCCTATTATTCTGATATTTTCAGACTTGATATAGTCCCAGAGGAATCTCAATACATCTTTCTTTTTTTGAAAATAATTTTCTAATTTATCTGGTTGGGTGTTTTCTGCTGGGTTTTCCTGCAAATCACTGCTTTGTACTTCTATTTTATCTAGTTTAGTGATTTTTATCCCATTCTTAATTTCAGTTAATGTAGTCATTATCTCTTTCTGGTCCATTATAATGGTTTGTAAGTCTTCTTGGATGCTTGTTATCTCTCTGTTGAAATTATCATTCAGTTTGTTAAGTAATTTTATGATCATTGTTTTGAGCTTTGTTTCTGATGGTCATCTGTCCCCAGTTCTTTAATTTTTGCAACCCCTCTGGACCCTTGCTGCTGTACTTTCTTTGGTGTTTGCTACTGATACTAGGTGGGCAGAGGTATGTGGGGGAGAGGCATTTACAGCTTTGTTTTCTTTCTGTGGCTCTGGGGGTCATGCAGAGAGTTTGGCCATGATTGCACCTTTCTGTTCTTGATTTGTTCCATACACAGATTCTGTCTTGAACTTTGGTGTCAGTGCCAACCTGCTCCAGCATGGAAGATTTGGGAGGTGGTACACTCAGTTAAAAAAAATGCACGTGAAGCCAAAATAAGGAGGTCATATACAAGCCAGGAAGCAAGTAAGCAAACAACTTTATTGCACACCTGGGACTATATATATGTCTTCAAACAAAAGTGGCATCTTCCCACATCTGCCCAGTAGCAGTTGTTTTCTTTATCTATGGTTACATAAGCCAGTATGTGTGCAGTAAATGTCAGCAGCAGGAGTTACTCAGCCTGGGGCATTGACCATTTACGATAAGGTCAGGGAGATCAGGAATAGCAGTGGACCTGGTTGTTAACTCTCTACAGTTGGCCTGGCTTTAAACATTTAAGGACTAACATTCCACCCCTACAGGGTCATTGCATGTGACTTTACCCATAATGCATATCTTTGAGCCCATAGCCCACAGCTACAGTATAGGGTACAGCAAAAGACTACCACACTTTTTGCAATAGTTGCTAGGACCATTAGTATCCACCACTGGGTTGATGCTAAGGAGTTCCACCAAGATGTCTTCTGTGAAAGAGGCAATGTCTTGTACCTTTGTGTCCATCTCAGTCAGGGTTGTCTGAATGTGCTCAGCATAATCTTGGATATATACACAACGTTCAACATGTAAGATAGCACAAATGCCACCTTGAAAGGCTATCGATAAATTTAAATCCATCTGATTTTGCAGCAAAACTTTATGCATTTGTGCTGTTCCATTCAATAACAGGCTTAAGGCCTGTTTACTACTATTCAGGGCTGGAGATGTATGCACTGCTAAAGCTTGTACTTGTAATTCTACATCTATAACAGCAAACCCTGGCAGGGCCAGAGCAAAAGGTTAGAACCACCAAGTGGCTCTATGTTGGCGATGCCACTGGTGATACACAGCATTCCAATTAGTAGACAATTGAGAAAGGCTCACCAGTACTCTACTAGCAAGGTAAGGTTGATCCCATATACATCAGTCAGTCCAATTTTCAGGCAAATAAGGCCATCTGTGGTGTCCATAAACACAGAGGTATCCAGTTGGAAGGATATCTGTGGGATGAATACCAGCACATCGAGCTCCATTCCACCAACTGCAAGGTGTCAGCATGTAGGTAATGTTTTGACACAAGTATGGGAGACCCAACAAGCAGTACAGTTAGCAGCCGAGCAATGTTGCTCTATACATAATAGGACTTGTTCCCATAGTTCCATATGTTCCCCAACCATCCAACACCATCCATTAGTCATGGCATAACCAAACAGAAATCGTTGGTTATTTTGGTCCTTGCAGAGAAAATTGTCCATTGCCCGGTGACATTGGTCCCATTCAGTGGTGCTGTTCCATGTATGTAACAGAGTCAAGTTGTTTAGGGAAGCTGGTTGAATCCACCCTGGAAGTCCCTCAGCTGCCTCCATTAGTATTTTTGTGAAGATCCAACAATTGGAAACATTATGCACCTGAACAAAAGTAGGTGCCCAGGACAGGATACTATTGCCTGCTGTTAGCCTGGGTGGTAGGACAAAGCAGACAGTGACACCATCAAAGGAAGATTTTTACACTCCATTGTAGCGAGTAAGGGCTTTGCCCTGGCCTATGATACCAGACTAGTTCCTCAAGAGTTTGGGGCCAAGGCAGCTCTATCAGCCAATCTTGGACTGCCCAACAGGGAGGCCAGAGTGTCAAACCTTTGTATACCAGCCAACTGTCCATACAGGCATGTACAGGGCCTGGTTCATTCATCAATACTAGCCATATAGCCCTTCATTCTGCCCATTGACTGCATTGTCCTGTTACTATCTCATACCAAAATTCATCTGTAAGTGGCTACATTGCTATAGCCAACCATGCAGGTGGTTGCCCTTGGCAGGAACCATCTGCATACCAGGTATCCACCAGGATAGGGGCTTGCTCCTCTAAATAGGGACCAGCCATAGAAATTTCAGCTTCTATCAGTGGGGGTGGTTCTATAGTTTGAAATTCTATAGGCCCTAATGAGGCATGTAATTGATCTGATAAAGGGCTGAATGAAAAGCAGGCACTCTGTTCTAAATAGGCATCTCATTTTGTCAAGGTAGGAGTTTGGGCCACCCCCATCCTCAGCATTTACAACCAAGACCACAACCAGCCTTCTACTGGATACCTTGATTGGATTGTTACAAGATTAGGACCTGTTATGCCATCACAAGCCAAAAAGGCAGCATAAATAGCAGCTGTTTCTCTAGAGGAAAAACTGGGCTTTCACCCCTTTCCATAATTCAGACCAAAAACCAATGGGTACCTTACAAGTCCCATGTTGCTGCCATAAGCCCCATCCAAACCCATTGTCATCCACTGACACCATTAAAAGGAATGGTAGGGTGGTGTCAACCACACGTAGGGTTTGGGTCTAAGCCACCACTAGTTTGGTGACTCAAAATGACTGTTCTATATCTAGAGTCCAATCCCAAGTAGGGTCCAATCCCACCTCACCATGTCAAGTGATATGAGGGGTGGCTTAAAGTGGCTAAATGAGAAATAAACACACTACAAGAAACCCAATCCTAAGAAACCCAAGTAAGTCTGCAATAACCCAGGTCCATGGACCTTGTCTTTGTTGACAGCTTACTTCCAGGTCTCAAGGGCTTCTTGGAGACTGGTGGCTTCAGTCTTGAGCTCTGTAAGAGAATGAGAAGTTAGCATTATATCATCAATATAATGGAACAGATGCACCCCTTCTGGCTTCCACCAGGTAGCTAAGTCCTGATTCACCAGTCCATGGCACAGGGTGGGACTGTGCAGATATCCCTGGGGAAGTACCATGAAAGTCCATTGTCACATTTTCCCAAGTGAAGGTGAACTGTTCTTGACTCTCCAGTGCTATTTCTATGGAGTAAAAGGCATTTGCCAAATCCATAACATAGTGATAATATCCCAGTTCATGTATGAGTTTGTCTATAATATTCATAACATTGGGCACTGCTGCATGCAATGGGGGCATCACCTTGTTTAGCTCACGATAGTCCATTCACCAGGAGTCATCAGGCTTTTTCATTGGCTGTATGGAAGAATTATAAGGGCTATGCATTAAGCAGATTGTCTGGACTTCTTTGAGCTTAAGAATGGTACAACCAATCTTTTCATGCCTACCAGGTAGCGGATATTGTTTCATATGCAATACGTGGGTAACCTGGGGCAATACCAAAGGGACAATATTCTTTACCATTCATATATGCAAGTGAAATTCTCCCACTGTCATTGAGATTGCCAATCCTTGGAGCACATCCACCCATAGAATATAATTTGTGATAGAGGAGACATAGACCTTACAGTCTTGTGGGAGCAATTGTCCTATGCCCACAGTCACAACCACTTGTTTGATCCACATCCTGCCTCCATATCCCTCAATGGTGGCCATAGAACCTCAAAAGTGATCCAGATTTTCATACAGCAAAATGCTATTGACTTCAGTGTCCACAAGGGCTAGTACACACTGCATATTATGAGAGGAGCTGTAAATACTAAGTTCAACATGTGGCCTCTGGTCCTCGTTAGCCAGGGACCCCTAGTCTGGGTAAAAATCAGTCAGTTTCAATTCTTGAATTGGGAGTTTAACAGCCAGCAGGAGAATGAACTGTTTTTCAGGTTTCAACTGCTTGCCAAGAGCCAGCAGTACTTCCAAAAGCCGCTGCTCTGTTTGCTCTGCAGCTAACCCCACAGCTAAAAGATCAAATTACATTGGCTTCTGTTTCACTTTTACTGCAGCTGAATGTCACCTTTTTGGGCTCCTCTTTTCTTTGGCTGTCCTTTGAGTCAGGGCCCCTTGGACACTGTAGCGGCCTCTCCTGGCTGCCTTTTTACTTTTCTCTCATTCCCACATCTCCCAATTGAGCCAGGGCAGCTGTTATTTCATGAACTTGCCCTGGAGGCCACCTGGGAGGACCAAGCGGAGTCTTTTGAGCCTCACAGCATATGTTTAGCAGCTGCCAGACACTTCTCCAGCATTTCTTCCCAGAGCTACAGTTGACATATCTGTTGAGCTTGCTCCTGTATCCCCCAACTAGTGTGCTGCAGCACTGCCAGAAACATCCAAGCTATGTGGCGGGCAGCTTCCCAGTGTGCCAGCAGAATGTAGATTCCAGGGCCTTTCTAATATCCCCAGGTATGGGCTTTATCTCATCCCAGTCCTCCAGGGCCATCTATGTAGCAAGATGTGCAGTCACTGGGTACCATAGAGAGGCGGGAGACCACATTTCTTCCACCAGTGCCCTATTAGTCTTGTATACATCAACCACAGTGGTGCTACCATCTTAGAGAAACTTGAATTTTCAAAGAGCTTTTATAGGCAGCATTATTTGTGATGAGCTGTGCCAATGGTGCTTGATGACTCTAGATTATAAGGGTTGCTGAAAGAATTTGGGTGGCTTTGTGAGCAGCAAGGACTGGCAGGGTTTGGTGGAGGAGATATTTACTGCTCCTTGTTAGTATCCTCTAGAACATTCAGGATCCTCAAAACTCTTCCCTCTCCCCAGAAGGCACATCTTGGCTCTCTGAGATCTTGTCCCCCATCAGCTGCTCCATCTGCTACTTAGCTCATTTAAATGTCAAACCAACTGTATCAATTAGTACAGCCTAATCATCTAGTGGTTAAAAAGAAGTGAGGTGCAAATGCAGAAGTCAGCATAAAGGATGCCTCACAAAATTCTCCTTCATCTCCCCAAAATTACTTTTACATTTTTGCAAGTGTCAGTCCCCAAAGGGTTAAGGCCAAACCCATTGTAAAGAATTACAGCCAGGCCTACTGTAAAAAGTTAAAGCTAGGCCCACTGCTCAGGCTTGACCTTGGTATAATTAGTCCATGTATGGGGTTGAGGAATTATTGAGGCTGACATTTACTGTGCATGTATTGCCTGATGTAACCATGAAAACCCAAACAACTGCTACTGGGCAGATGTGGCAAGATACCACTTTTGTTTGAATACGTATATATAGTCCCAGATGCGCAATAAAGTAGCTTGCTTGCTGGCTTGTTTATGGTCCCTCTATGTTGGCTCTGCATGTGTTTTTTCAACTGGGTGTACTGCAGCTGAAACCTGTCCTGCCTGGAAACCTTGGCAATGTCACCAAGGTAGGGAGGCTTTTACATAAGATGATGTAAGAGCAGAAAGGGAAACACATTTCAATGAAAAGTAAACATGGCCAGGAAAGACCTCAGTGATCTGATGTTTTTCAATTCTGTTTGCAGAGCTACATTGAACTTTCTCTGGAAACCTCATGACATTTGACAGGGGGAATCAAAGTACGTCTTTGAAGTGTTCACATGGTGATCGTTAATAAGGCGTATGTTCAACTGTGTATATGGATTAATTAGACTAATTAGAATAAAAATATAATTGTGCCCAAATGTACTTATATCCTGTGACAGAGATGAGAGTCACTGGGTACTCACCTGAGATGGCCATATGCACCTCAGTTTGTACTACAGACTATAATTAAATATCAGGCACCAGTACCAAATGGCTACTTTATGACAGACAATATTCTACACCTTCTTCAGTTTTTCCACTGAGTCAAACTGATAACACCATATTAACAAAGCAAAATGACTCTAATTAGCACTATTGCTTTGGACTCCAGCTCTTCAAAGCTAGCTCAGAAAAATAGTCCTCACTTCTCTTTGCCCTCCATCTTAACAAAGTGCAGAATCACCAACTTAGTTCCCAGGTCTGCTACCACCAGTTTTTGTCATTAGAAATGATGTACAAGAAAGTAAAAAAGGTCCCAGTGAAAAGTTAAGCAGCATTCTCATGTAGACAGAGTAACGTCAAAGATCTGCCACTAATTCACCTGTTAATACCACTAGCATTCTCTCAGCCTAAGTTTCTTCATTGATTAAATGAAGGGAGTAAATAAGGTCAGTTTTTGTTTTGTTTTGTTTTTGTTTTTGTTTTTGCTTTTTGGTATGTGGGTAGCTCCCTGGCCGGGAATCAAACCCAGGCCGCAGCGCTGACAGTGCCAGCGCCAAAGCCTTAAGCCACTACACCACCAGGGAACTCCCAAATAAGGTCAGTTTAAAGATAACTGGCAGATACCATCTGCTAGGTTTCTCTAGAAACCATTTTCTTTTCCTTAAATGTCATTTCACAACTACTGAAGCATCCATAACAGGATATATTTGTGCTCAGAATTCTGCCTTCCACTAAAGGGCCAACCTGCCAGAGCTGGAGGCAAAAGGCTAGTAATCAGCTGTGGATTTCTTTGCCTTTTGAAACCAATTCCCTGAGGTCTCCAGAATCTCTGTTCTAAGCATGCATACAATGCTGAACTTACATGTCTTTAATGAGCAGGTTTATTTATTTATTTATTTTTTAGCTGGAGATAAATGAAGTTTAATTTAAGGCCATTATGCAATTTAGTCATACATTTTTTAAAATTTTTTTTCAATTCATTTTTATTATTAGACTTATTGGGATGACATCTGTTAGCAAGGATGACATAGATTTCAGGCATACAATTTTACAGTGCATTGTCAAATTGATGTATAATAAGTTCACCACCTAATGTGATTTCTCTTTCCATCACCTTACATTAAGCTTCCCCCCCTCCTCTCCCACCCCTCCCCTTTCTCCACTCCCTATCCTACTTGTCCCCAAATAAACATTAAACTATTGATTGTGTCCATGGGTTATTTGTTTCTTCATTTCTTTTTTCTTTGCTTTCAGTTTTATATTCCGCATATGAGTGAAGTCATACAGTTCTTTGATTTTTCTGTCTGGCTTATTTCACTAAGCCTGATGATCTCCAGGTCCATCCATTTTGTAGCAAATGACAATATTTCATCTTTTTTTTAAACTGAGTAATATTCCATCGTGTATATGTACCACAGCTTCTTTATCCAGTCATGTGTTGCAGGGTACTTTGGTTGTTTCCATGTTTTGGCCACTGTGAAGAGCGCTGAAATGAACATTGGGGTACATCAGTCTTTTGCGGCCAAAGGTTTTCAAGTTTTTGGGTAGGTCCCCAGAAGGGGGATTGCTAGGTCAAATGGTAACTCCATTCCCAATTTTCTGAGGAAGCTCCACACTGCCTTCCACAGTGTTTGTACCAATTTGCATTCCCACCAGCAGTGTACCAGAGTCCTTTTTTCTCCACATCCTCTCCAGCACTTGTTATTCCTTGTCTTGTTGATAATAGCCATTCTAGCAGATGTGAGGTAGTATCTCATTGTGGTTTTGAATTTGCATTTCCCTGATAGGTAATGAGGTGGAGCATTTTTTCATATGTCTGCTGGCCTTTGTATTTCTTCGTGGGAGAAGTGTATGAACTCATTGGTGAAACCATCTGGCCCACTTTTTAATTGGGTTCTTTGCTTTTATTAGTTCTTTATATATTTTAGTTATTAGACCCTTATCTGATGCATTATTTGCAAATATTTTGTCCCATTCAGTTGGCTGTCACTTTGCCTTGTTGATGGTTTCTTTTGCTGTGCAGAAGCTTTTTAGTTTGATTTAGTCCCATTCATTTACTTTTGCTTTTACTTCCCTTGCCTTTGAGTTCAGGTTCATGAAGTCTTCCTTGAGTCTTAGGTGGATAAGTTTAGTAACGATGTTTTCTTCTTTACAGTTTATTGTTGCAGGTCTGATATGAAGGTCTTTAATCCATTTTGAGTTAATTTTTGTATATGGAGAGAGTTCACAGCTCAAGTTCATTCTTTTGCATATGTTTTTCCAGTTTGCCCAGCACCACCTACTAAAGAGGCTGTCTTTTCACCATTGTATGTTTTTTGCTCCTTTATCAAAAATTATTTGTCCACAAACTTGTGGGTTTATTTCTGGGTTTTCAGTGCTATTCCACTGGTCTATATTTCTGTTCGTCTGCCAGTGCCAAGCTGTTTTGACTGTTGGTGCTCTGTAATATAAATTGAAGTCAGGGAATGTAATGTCACGAGCCTTACTCTTTTTATGTAGTATTTCTTTGGCAATTCGAGGTCTTTTATGGTTCCATATAAATTTACTAATTCTTTTATCTATTTCACGAAAGTATGATTGTGGGATTTTAATGGGTATTGAATTAAATCTGTAGATTTCTTTGGGCAGAATAGCCGTTTTACAATATTAAGTCTTCCTATCCATGAACAGGGAGTATTTTTTCACCTCTTAAAGTCTGCTCCAATTTCTTTCAAAAGTGTCTTATAGTTTTCCGTGTATAAGTCTGTCACGTTCTTTGTTAACTTAATTGCCAGGTATTTCATTCTTTTTGTTTTGATAGCAAAGGGAATTGACTCCCTCATTTCCTTTTCTAGATTCGTTGTTTGTATATAGGAATGCTGTTGATTTTTGTACATTGATTTTGTATCCTGCGACTTTACTATATTCATTTATTGTTTCTAATAATGTCTTGGTGGAATCTTTGGAATTTTTTATATAAAGGATCATGTCATCTGCAAATAGTGACAATTTGACCTCTTCTTTCCCAATTTGGATACTTTTTATTACTTTCTCTTGCCTGGTTCCTGTGGCTAGAACTTCCAGTACTATATTAAATAGCAGTGGTGACAGGGAGCATCCCTGGCTTGTTCCTGATTTTAGGGGAATAGGCTTCAGCTTTTCCCCATTCAGTATGATGTTAGGCAAGGGCTTGTCATGTATGGCCTATTTTACTTAATGTTTTGATCATAAATTGATGTTGTATCTTGTTGAAAGTGTTTTCCTGCATCAATGGAAATGACCATATGATCTTTACCTTTGATTTTGTTTATGTGGTGTATCACATTGATTGATTTTCTTAAGTTGAACCGTCCTTGTGCTCCTGGGATGAATTCCACTTGATCTTGATCCCAGTGATCTTTTTGATGCATTTCTGTTTTCTGTTTTCTAATATTTTGTTTAGAATTTTTGCATCTGTGTTCATCAGAGATATTGGTCTATAGTTTTCTTTCTTTGTGTTGTCTTTGCCAAGTTTTGGTATTAGGGTAATGTTGGTCTCATAGAATGAGTTAGGAAGTATTGCTTCCTCTTCAATTTTCTGAAAGAGCCTGAGGAGAATAGGTGTTAATTCTTCTTTGAATGCTTGGTAGAACTCATTGGCAAAACCATCTGGTCCAGGGCTTTTGCCTTTAGGGAGATTATGGATAGTCGTTTTAATCTTTGTGATCAATTGGTCTATTTAGATTATCCAATTCTTGATTCAGTCTGGGTAGGCTATAGCTTTCTAGAAACTTGTCCATTTCTTCTAGGTTGTTAAATTTAGTGGCAGAAAGTTCTTCATAATATTTTCTTTTAATCCTTTGAATTTCTGTGGTATCAGTGGTAATTTCTCCCTTTTCATTTCTAATTTTGGATATTTGTGTCCTTTCCTTTCGTCCTTTGATTAGTCTTGCCAGGAGTTTGTCAATTTTGTTGACTTTCTCAAAGAACCAGCTCTTTGTCATATTAATTTTTTCTATTGTCTTTCTGTTCTCTAATTGGTTTAGCTCTGCTTTAATTTTTATTATTTCTTTCCTTCTGCTGACTTTGGGTTTTATCTGCTCTTCTTTTTCTAGTTCTTTAAGATGGGATGTTTAGATATTTACTTGTGATTTTTCTTGTTTCTTAAGATAGGTCTGTAGTGATATAAATTTCCTTCTTATTACCGCTTTCGCTGTGTCCCAGTAATTCTGATATGTTGTATTTTCATTGTCATTATTTTCTATATATTTTTAATCTCATCTTTTATTTATTCTTTTATCCAGTCCCTTTTTAATAAGCTGTTGTTTAATCTCCATGTGTATGTGATTTTCTCTGCTTTCCTTTTACAGTTGATCTCCAATTTCAAAGCTTTGTGGTCTGAGAATACACTTGGTATGATTTCGATCTTCTTGAATTTGCTTAGGCTACTTTTTTGTCCCAGCATGTGGTCTATCCTTGAGAATGGTCCATGCGCACTAGAAAAGAAGGTGTAGTCTCTTTTTGCTGGATGAAGTGTCCTGTAAATGTCAATTATGTGCAATTGCTGTAATGTGTCATTTAGAGCTGATATTTCCTTATTTATTTTCTGTTTGGATGATCTGTGCATGACTGTTAGTGGGGTGTTTACATCTCCCACAATGATTGTGTATTCAGCAGTTTCTCCTTTCAAATCTGTTAGTACTGTCTTTGTATATTTTGGTGCATCCTGGTTGGGAGCATATATATTAATTAGTGTCAAATCTTCTTGTTGTTGTGTTGTGACTTTTATCATTATGTAATATCCATCCTTGTCTTTTACTATTTTTTTTAACCTGAAGTTTATTTCATTAGATATCAGTATGGCAACTCCTGCTTTTCTCTGGTTAACATTTTCTTGAAGTATTGTTTCCCATCCTTTCACTCTGAGTCTGTGTTTTTCCTAATGGCTGAGGTGTGTTTCTTGGAGACAGCATATTGATGGGTTCTGTTTTTTAATCCAGTCTGAATGAGCAGGTTTTAGTACTTAATATAAGGATTAGGAATTTGAGTCAGAGAGAAATTCCAAACATTTGGTTAAACTAAGTGGGCAGACGTATTTGAGTCCAAACTCCACCCCATTTCAACTGTGTGACTTAGAATACATTATATAAATTTATGGAATCCCAATTTTCTCACCTGTAAAATGCAAATGCTAATAATGGTATCTACCATACTGGGTTTTTCTGAAAATTAAAAGAGATAAGACATATGCCTTTCCCAGGACATGGTCAACATTCAAAAAAGGGTAGTTATATAAGTTAGGCTTTTAATTGCCTTCCTGCATGTGCAGCAATTATAAGAGTAGATATCTTCTTGTCTGCCTGAATTTCTTGCACATTTATATATTTATCATGGTTCCTGAAAGAGAAATTGTGATAATGGCAATAGATACAGAGGGAAAATGAATGGGACAGTTCCACATGTGGAAATAGAAAGAAAAAAAGGAAAGAAGGAAGAAAAGAAGAAAGAAATGAGGAAAGGGAGTACGAAAGGAAGGGGAGAAAGAGGAAACGAGAGAAAGAAAAAAAGAAATATATATGTAGAGAGAAAGAAGGCAATGATTCATTTCATAGGATTCCAGATAATACTTTGACTCCCTACAGCTTTGAATCCCTTGTGTTAAGGTTATGGTTGAGACTGTGCCTATGGTTGTTTCCAAGATGGAAAATCTTTTTTTTCCTCCAGAAACAAACATAGAAGTGCAATAGAAGTGGGACAAATGAACAAATTGATTTCATTCCTCTTCAGCACCTGTGTAGCGGTTCTCAACCTGTGGGTCGCAACCCCTTTGGAGGTCGAACGACCTTTTCACAGGGGTTGACTAACACCATTGTTAAACACATACCAGATTTTTAAATTATGATTCATAACAGTAGCAAAATTACAGTTATGAAGCGGCAATGAAAATAATTTTATGGGAGTCACCACAACATGAGGAACTGTATTAAAGAGTCACGACATTAGGAAGGTTGAGAACCACTGTGTTAGAGTCTACAACACTGAGTAAATGGAGGACAGAAACTCCCCATGAAAGTTCCACTGGCTTTCTCCTGGAATTTAGGGCTCTAAAATGAACTTAGCAGAATGCATTATTTTGAAATGTTCTCTTTTGCCTTTTCATCCATCAAATTCAATATCAAGATCATCTAAGCCTTGCTTAGATGCCTGAGATAAGAGACATCCTCTCTCTTTTTTCACTGGCCTGTCAAGATTTTCTTTCCAATATCCTATTGGGACTTCTGAGAAATGACAATGCAGATTATTGATGCAGCAAGGTGTTTTGCTCTGCAATTGCTTTCATTTTCCTGTTTAGAAGTAATAGCAATTGAAGAAAAATAAATTTGGATTATTTTAAAGTAGAGGAGAATGTATGGTCAAAAGAAAAAGATCACAAAATGCTCCTTTGTTCACTGAGAAAAACAAATTTATCACTTCTTCTCTTTTGAGATCCCAAAGACCTCTTTCAGAATATAATGTTGAATGCAGGACATTTAATAAGTATTGTTTAATAAGAACAAATATCTCCCCATCATGTGCATGACTTAGCCTTTTCTTCTGTAACAGAACCAAAGTTCTTCCCATTTTTTCCTGCAGGTTACATTTTCTAAAGAATATAGCACTGGGTGGTGAACATATAATGCAATATATAGACAATGCACAATAAGATTGTACACCTGGAACCTATGTAATTCTTGTTAACCAATGAAACCCCAATAAGTCTAAAAATAAAAATAATATTGCAAAAGAGTTCAGAGCAGTGGGGTTCAAGTCCTAACTCTACTACTTAACATATGTGTGTTTTCAAACAAGTTATTTAACCTCTCTGTACTTCAGTTTTCACATTTTAAAATGGAGATAGCAATAGTACTTCTCTTTCCCAGTTTGGTTCTGCTGATTAAAATAATTTAGCATATGCAAGGAACCTGGCACCTGGGAGATGTTTGAGAACTGCCTGCCACAGCAGCCCTTTGCTATAACAATCACAACAGTTTGATCACAAGAACATACTCCACCTACCCCCACTTCTTCCAGGAAAAGTCTGGCCACAGTCGATCTTTCACCCTTAACATTGAATAATCTTTTATTTTTTGAATTTCCATATGATGTTTGCTTACCCCATTTCAGCCATGAAGGACTGTCAACTATACCTGAAGACCAAATAGAAGGTTTTCCCTGCTTCCAAAATTCCCACACTAATTGAATGCTTGACAATCAGAGACTAAGTATTTCCTCTTACACATTCTATAAAGTTTGTTCTTCTAACACTTTTGTACCCCTGCTGAAACAAAAGTTACTGCAATGAGTTAATGAATCAACAGTCTTTGTTAATTATGTTTCCAAATTGGTTTGGTCTTTGACACGTCAATATACAGTACCTATGTTGATTCATAGCTCTATTCCCCCCTCCACTCACCAATTGTTTTATATTAAATGCCCAACAGGACCTTGTACATAGAAGGCAAACATCCATACTCGTGAAATAGATTATAGTATGTTTACTATTATTTTAATCAACATCTATTGAACTGCCCCTTGTGCTAGATGTTTTCATACAGTCTCCCTTTTATAACATTATTCAACTAAAAATCACACAGGTTGAAAACTGTTCATTATTTTCTAGAAATTTTGTTAATAATTAAGGAAGGCTCTGGTTTCTATGAAAATTAAATTGAGATTTGGAGTTTCTGAAGCTATTTTTGACTTCTAATGTTTTTTTTTTTTACTTATCCTTTAAAATAGCATTTTCCTCACCAATCAGAAATCATGATGAATAAAATAAATAATGTTCTTATATTGCTTCCCTCTTTTTTCCAATCCTTGAAATCTCTAATTGCCTTCAAGATTTGCTTTTCCTTTGAAATTTCACAGTATGTGGGATTGTAAGGTAGTGACAGTGGAAGAAAGGGTCCCTTAAAATAAGAAGATATACCCAAATGTCCACGAAATAAGAATGCAATATAATGGAATATTACTCAGCCTCAAACAGGAGTGAAATTTTTACACGTAATACGACACGAATGAACTTTAAAGACATTATGCTAAGTGAAATAAAACAATCACAAAATGACAAATATAATAAATGATTCCACTTATATGGACTATCTAAAGTATCCAAATTCATAGAAGCAGGAAGTAGAATGGTGGATGCCTGGGGCCAGAGGAAAAGGATAGGAAGCTCTTATCTAATGAATACAAAGTTTCAGTTTAGCAAGAAGAAAATGTTCTAGTTATCTGTTACACAACAATGTGAATATAATTAACACTACTGAATGGTACACTTTAAAAAGTTAAGATGGTAAATTGTATTATCTGTTTTTTTACCATACAATATATTAAAAGATACAGATTCCATCTCAGGCAGAATGGCAAGTTAATGAAATGCTGTGCTTGCTGCCTTGAATGACCACATTTAAACTACAATTAGGAGTAATGTCTTAGTAGTGGAGGTCCTCCCTGAGGAGAGAGGGGTCCCAGCTTTACAGTGGACTCCCCAGCCTTACACTGTCTGCCCAGCACCCATTTCCAGTGCCAAGGAGTCTCTACAACACCTGGCTTCTAGGTGAGAGAAAAGGCTGCTGGAAACCCAGATGTCCTCTCAAAGGGCCTATGCACAGGCTCACTCACTCACAGGTACACACCTTGGCTTCCAGCAAAAAGACAGAAACTCAAGAGGTGCCACAGACATACATGGAAAAACTGAGTTGTGCAGATTTAGTGTGAGAGGTAGAGGAACAGTCATAACTATCTCTGTGTCAAGTCCAGAGATAGTGTCCTCCTATCTTTCCTGTGTTGAGCCGTCCCACACACAAGCAAATCTGAAACTCCATCGGACAATTGAACTTTGATCACTCCACCCCAGTGAATTCTTGGGACTCTGCACTATCCAGCTTATGCAGCACTGCCAATGACACTTTTGACACCCAAGCAACCAGTTCTGCCCTGGTCACCCAAGGCAGATATTTCAGCAGCAAACAGCTGGCCTCAGATCCTGCGTGGCCTGAGGTACTTTCTATGGTATTCAGCTAGCCCCAACCTGTACTGCAGTTTTTCTTGTCGAGGGTCTGTGGACCTAATTTGGAGAGCATCTGACTTCAGTGTACTCTAAGACTTTTGTGAGTTGTCCCAGGCTTAGCACTGACACCAAACCCAAATCTGCACTCATTTCAAGTTGGGCATTTTCTGAGACCCTGCCTCACCCAACTTGCATACTGTCACAGGCTTCTTCAGAGGCTAAGCCTAATGTGTAGCAGACAGAGAGCATCAAGCATAGGGTGCCATGAGCATTTTGCTAAGCTGCCTCAGGCTCAGTGCTGGTGGAAGTCGACCTTAGGTCTTACAGAAGCCTCTCCCACATGCCTCCAGTTCTAGCATAGGCAGCGTCCAACCCCAGACTCCTGTGTATCTACTACCACATAGCCTCCAGGCTAGTAACAGGCAATAGCTGACCTTGACAGGCACAGGAGCCTCTCCTAAGAAGTCTCAGAACCAACACACCTGGAGGCCTGCTTTAGAGCACTAACCAATTAGCCACACATGTGGGACACAAAAAGGGTGATCTTAAGAGGCACAGGACCCCACTGGGGTTAATCCCCATTTGAGGGGTTAGCCCACACACAGCTGCTCATATGCTGTGGGCCTGTCCAATCCTCAAAGCCAGTAAACCTAAGAGTGAATCCCACCCATTGACATACCAACAGCAATCAAGACTCAACTACAAAGGAAGAAAACACAATCTATAATAGGGATACTCCTGGAGCACATGGTGGAGGTGATTAGGGAGACTGCCAGTGAGCCATACTGACCACCTATTACATAAGGCCAACTGGAGAAGACTGAGAGATATAGGATCTCTAATTAACACATAAAAAAAAACACAGATAGGCAGCCAAAATGAGGGGGGAAATGATTCAAATGAAAGAACAGGAGAAAACTCCAGAAAAATAACTTTAAAAATGGAGACAAGCAACCTACCAGAGTTCAAAACACTGGTTATAAGAATGCTCAAAAAATTTAGTGATAATTTCAACAAAGAGATAGTAAGCAATAAAAATATATATAGAAACCATAAAAAAGAATCAGTCAGAAATGAACAATATAATAACTGAAGTGAAGAACACAATAAAAGGAATAACCAGCAGATTAAATGAAGCAGAAGATCAAATTAGTGATTTGGAATACAAGGTGGTAGAAAACACCTACTCATAACAATAAAGAGGAAAAAATTTATTAAGATAGTTTAAGGGGTCCCTGAGACAGTATCAAGGATTACAACATTCTCATCATAGGGGTACCAAAAGGAGATGAGAGGGATGAAGGCTTGAGAACCTATTTGAAGAAATAGTGACAAAAATTTTTCTTAACCTGGTAAAGGATACGTACATAGAAGCTCAGGAAGTAGAGAGAGTCCCAAACTAGATGAACCCAAATAGGCATCATAATTAAAATGGCAAAGGTTAAACACAAAGAGAAAAATTCTAAAAGCAGCAAGAGAAAGACAACTTACTTACAAGGGAGCTTTCATAAGACTGTCAGTTGATTTCTCAACAGAAATATTTCAGGCCAAAAGAAAGTGGTAGGAAATACTCAAAGTGATAAAAAGCAATAGCCTACAACAAAGATTATTTTACCCAGCAAGGATATCATTTAAAATTGAAGGAGAGATACAAAAAACTTATCAAACAAGACAAAGCTAAAGAAATTCATTACCACAAACCAGTATTACAATAAATGTTAAAGGGTCTTCTTTAGGAAAAAGGAGAAAAATAGAACATAAGCACAAATAATAAAATGGCAATAACTGTGTACCTATCAATAAACAGTTTAAATGTATATAAATTAAATGCTCTAATAAAAAAATAGGGGATAGAGAGATCCAAGAGGATAGAGCAGATAAACACTTTGCCTGCTTCCTTCTGTGAACACACTAAAATTACAACTAAATTATAGAACCTTTAACCTAGAGAACATCTGAGGTCTAGTTGAACTGTAGTTTTATAACTGTAGTATGAACTGTAGTTGAACTGTAGTTTTTTTTGTTTGTTTGTTTTTTTAATTCATTTTTATTGTTAGA
>PVJL010016664.1:0-20326 GCA_004026885.1 Lyroderma lyra | reverse complement strand
AGAAGTGTCTGTTTAGTTCTTCTGCCCACTTTTTAATTGGGTTGTTTGTTTCTTTGTTGTTAAGTCTTATTAGTTCTTTATATATTTTAGATATTAGACCCTTATCTGATGCGTTATTTGCAAATATTTTCTCCCATTCAGTTGGCTGTCTCTTTGCCTTGTTGATGGTTTCTTTTGCTGTGCAGAAGCTTTTTAGTTTGATATAGTCCCATTCATTTATTTTTGCTTTTACTTTTTTTTTTTTTTTTGTATGTGGGTAGTTCCCTGGGTGGAAATCGAACCCAGGCCGCAGCATTGACAGCGGCAGCACCGAAACCTGAAGCCACTACACCACCAGAGAACTCCCTGGTTTTACATTTAAGTCTTCAATCAATTTTGAGTTCATTCTTGTAAATAGAATATGAAGGTGGTCCAGTTCCATTTTCTGCATGTATCTGTCCAGTTTTCCTGGAACCATTTATTGAATAAACTGTGTTTACCCCAACATAAATTCTTGCTTATTTGTCATAGATTAAATGATGATATAGGCATAGACTTATTTCTGGGTTCTCTATTCTGTGCCAATAACATGCTGTTTTGATTACTCTGGCCTTGTAGCACAGCTTGACATCAGGTTGTGTGACACCTCCAGCTTTGTTCTTCTTTCACTGATTGCTATGGCTGTTTGGGGTCATTTCTGGCTCCATATAAATTTTGAGATTATTTATTTTTAGTTCTGTGAAAAATGCCATTGGTATTTTGATAGGAATTACATTGAATCTACAGATTGCTTTGGGTAATATGGGCATTTTAACTATATCGATTCTTCCTATTTATGAGCATGGTATGTGTTTTCATTTACTTGTGTCTTCTTTAGTATCTCTCTTTAATGTCTTGTTATTTTCTGCGTTCAGATATTTTGCTTCCTTGGTTAAATTTATTTCTAGATTTGTTTTGATACTGTTGTAAATGGAATTCTAATTTTTCTTCCTAATACTTTGTTATTGGTGTATAAAAATACAACCACTTTCTGAATATTAATTTTATATTCTGCTAATTTAGTAAATTAATTTACCTGTCCAATAGTTTTTCAGTAGAACTTCGGGGTTTACTACATATAGCATTATGTCATCTGCAAATAATGACAGTTTTACTTCTTTCTTTCCAGTTTGGATACCTTTTATTTATTTTTCTTCTCTGATTGGCATGGCTAGGACTAACAGTAATATATATAATAAAAAATAGTGATGTTAGATATCCTTGTCTTATTCCTAATCTTAAGAAGAAAGTTTTTAGGGTTTCCTCACTGAGTATCATGTTAGCTCTGGGTTTGTCCTATATGGCCTTTATTATGTTGAGATATGTTCCCTCTATTCCCACTTTGGTGAGAGTTTTTATCATAAATGAATGCTGGATTTTGTCAAATGCTTTTTCTGCATCTGTTGATATGATTGTATGATTTTTATTTTTGATTTTGCTTATGTGTTGTATCATGTTTATTAGTTTGCTGATATTGAATTATTCTTGTATCCCAGGAATGAATTCCAGTTGATCCTGGTGAATGATCTTTTTAATGTATTGCTGAATTGGTTTGCTAACATTTTGTTGAGTATTTTTTCATCTATGTTCATCAGAAATTTTGGACAATAGTTTCTCTTTTTTTCTTTTGGCAATGTATTTGTGTGGTTTAGGAATCAATGTAATGGTGACCTTGTACAATAAGCTTGGGAGCTTTCCATTTCCTTGAATTTTTTGGAATAGTTTGAGAAGAATAGGTTTTAATTGTATTTTTACGTTTAGTAAAATTAATCTGTGATGCAATCTGGTGCAGGACTTATGTTTGTTGAGAGCTTGTTGATTGCATTCATGTCTTATGAATCCAATTTTTCCTCAGTGAAGTTGTCACCTACATATGTTCATATTGTTGGTAATTATGAACAAATTTAAATCCTCTTCTCCTTAATAGCCCTTGGAAGCAGCTCACATGTTATCTATTCTGATCTCCCCAATGTCTCTCTACTTCTATACTCCAGTCTTCTATTCTCTAAGTTAAATATCCCCCAGATTCTGCCAAACATTTCCTCCAAGGAATGTTTGATTTATTTTACTTACAACATGCTGTTTGTGATGTCTCTTCCAGTAATGGTGGCTGCTGTCAGGTCACATGACCCCCATCCTACACCAGTATAACTGGATTGATAGATCCAAGTGAAAACCAATGTTGGGTTTTTATTATGAACTTTTGTTTATTTTGCTCTGGAATTTGGAAGACACAGTATTCTGCTTATTCTGTCACCTCAGGTGTTTAATTGTGTAAGGGTGTTTCAGGAAAGCGAATATGGAAAGATATAATAATAAAAAATATATACCATATGTCAAATTCTTAATATGTAGTAGTTACTTTATATGTGTTGTTTTATCATCATAACAACTCTTTGTGGCTATGATTATTATTTTTAATCCCTTAGAGTGTGTCACATAATAGACTCTTAATAAATACTTTTTTGAATGAAGGCATGAATTGATATTCAAGAGATTAAATAACTTTCCCAAAATTCCACAATATCTTAAGTGACATTCTGTGGGACCTTAAGTCTAAACTTTTAAAGTGTTATACTGCATAATCTGTTTTAAGTAAAATTTTAAAGAATGACAGCCTCTCAAGCACTTACATAGTAAACAACATAACATTTTTAGCTTTATTGATATATTGATGTTTATATGTGTTCTCATTAATTAATTTACACATTAAATATTTGCTGAGCACCCACTATTTTCCAGACATACTCTAGTCACTGGCCCTACTGTAGTGAATAAATAAACAAGTATGTTTACTGCTGATTTTTCAGAGCGTACTGCTTTTAAACTCTGGCTCCTTAGGTGCTAAAGAATATATGGCAATTCCTCATATATTCTATACCATATTTTTTCTCAATGTTTTGTGCATAATGAGAACTCAACTTTTTGTTTAATGGCATGGTGATGTCATAGGAAAAATGCCCTATTGTGAGCCGAGGTCTGGCTTTGCAATTATTATCACTGTGACTTTACAGTGACTTTACAAGTCAATTCATCGACATGATCCTCAATATCATATTCTCAAAATATAATAGGAACAGTAATCCCAGCCTCACTGACTGATTTATAAATGCTTTGTAAGGTATAGAACTGAATTGTTTTCTCTTTCTTGTTATAACCATTATTGACTGACTAGACAAGCACTAGAAATGTTTATAATACTTCCTGTGTAATTTTTGCTAACCAATGTCACCCCAATAAATTTAACAATAAAATCAATTTAAAAATATAGAAAGTTATTTTAAACTTTGGAGAAAAAGAAGTAGCAGAAAATAGGAAATGAGGCTGAAAAATTAAAGTTAACATGCTAAATTTGAACTTTCTATCATTGTGGTGCTTTTGTGAACTATCTTCAATTTGTTGTCATATTTTTATCATGCTTTCCTAATAGTGACTGCCACTAACAGCTTAAAAATGTTATAATATGCCTGAAAAAAAAATGATAGTGTTTGGCACCTTTAAGAGTTTGGCATCTATAAAGTTATAGAGACTCTTTGGTTTAGAACTCTGTCTCTTTACTTTTGCTCCCTCAAAATGTAGAGAGGTGAGGAATATCAGGTAAGAAGGAAATAACTTCGAAAATTTACTAGTGTTTTGTGCACACATAGAAAGAGGGACAAAAAGATCCTAGGTCTTCATGGACTTTTTTCTTGGAGAAGTTTGAAGACATTTATGTTTATTGCATATGCTAATAATTATTTGCAATAATTTATCTACATAATGGAAAGTTATAATGATATGGAGTTTTGGACCATAATGAATTTGGCCTCTCTAATCTCAAGAACAGCAAATCCAAGAAAATGTACAGCTTTAAGCGTAATTTTCTCAGTGTCCATATTTTAGAAATAAGTTCTAGTTGGGTAACTTCTCTCAACGTTGTTGCTAATATCTACTAAATTTGCATAGTCGTTTCTTCTCTACTTCTGAAGCTTTGAAGTGGGAAAATTGTGTATTGAACATTTTCTAACTATTTCAACAGGCATACCATGGTCACTATGGAATATGGACAAATCAGGGAACATAAGAAACATTGAGGAAGAAGAAGAACATGAGGAACATTGTGAGCATATAAGTTATGATAATTTCTCAAAGTTCTGAAACAAAGATACAACATGGAAGAGTAGAAATTACAAACTGTTAGGAGTTTAGACATATATTTTAATAACTCTTCATATTTGCATAGCATTATATAGTGTGTGCAATACTATGTCTTAAATTTTCTTCTTTACTCTTTCCACCAATACTATAAGGTAGCTAAAGCAATTAATCTCTGTTTTTTAAATTTCCATTCAAATTTCTTTCCCCACTTTTTTCGTTATTACAACTGTTTTGTTTGGAAAAATATCCCCTCTCCAGTATATGGAGAGATGTAAGGTACTGTGATTAATCACCTCCCTGAACCACATTGTTCTGAAGTGATAAAGAATAGATTAACACATGATTAGTGATGTTTACAGAAGGATCCAAATCATCTTGATGATACTATCTATATTTGCTTTGTGTGAGTGTTCTAAGACTGATACCAAGAATACCAATTTATATTCTTATCAGCAGTACATAGGGTTGCTGTTGCTCCACATACTTGCCAGCTCCTGATATCATTAAACTTTTAAAACGTTATCAATTAAATAATAGTTTAAATGTGTATTTCTGTGATTTGTGGGAGGTTGTGCAGCTTTTTGTATATTTATGATTTCCCCGCCTGTGGATTGCCACATTCTGCACTTCTAAGTATATGGCTATGTGGTTAAACTGGTTAACCATGGTTTCAGTGTTGCAGTGTAATAATGAGAATCTTCTTTCCTTAGAGAATTTTTTAATTGGATGTCACTAGGTTGCTCACTAAAGCATACTTGCAGAACTGACATGGAATTATAGAACCTCATGTCTGAAAATTACAACCACTTGATGTGTAAAGTCTATCTTCAAAATCCTAGCCAAACAAGTATACAACTAATGCTTTAACTCTGCCTTTTTAGGTGTCCAACTTCATCTGTTGATAGTTCTGTTGATTAGAATAGTCTTTCTTGTATTAAACCAGATTTTGTCTCTGTATAGTTTCTACCCATTTTCTTGAGCCTCAGAGAACAAATCTACCTTCTCTTCCACATGACAGATTTTCTGATATGTAGTGACAGTTTCTACAATGATCCTAGTCATCTTTTCTCCAGGTTAAGCATGCTGGTTCTTATATGATCCTTATTGATATGGTTTTAAGGATTTTTTTCCTTACCTTCTTGGCAACATTCTACTGAACAATTCCTAGTTTATCTATGCCATTTTTTAAAAAATAAAAAGTCATTGAATTCAATACCTTAGGGTGTATTTAATAATAATAATAGTAATAATAATAATAATAATAATAATAATAATAAGTAATGATACTTATAATAATAGAATTTAGCTTTCATTGAATATCAAGTACTGTAGCAAGCAATTTACAGGTATTAAGTTATTCAATACTTATGACAATATTAGGACTTAATCATTTTTTTCCTCATTTAACCAATGAGGAAAGTGAGGCGCATGAAAGTTAAGTAATTTATCTAAGACTTCAGTGAACAAAGTGGAACTAGAATTTCTCCTATTATGACTATCATATTTCAATTTATGTGCCTAAAATAGGCTGACCAGATGTACCATTTTAAATGAGAAAGAAAACAAGAGTACTATTCTGTCTCAAATGATACACATGGTCAGCCTCATCTCAATGGGCTAAATTTAAGGTTTCAGTAGGCTGATCATATGGACAGTTTGAAATGGGACAGTATCGTTGTTTTCTGTACCATTTAAAATGGCACATATGATCAACCTAGCCTAAGATCACATTAATTTTTTACTTGCTAATTGAGTCATGTTAACTATCAACTAAAATCCCCAAATATTGTTTGACTGGACTACTGGTAAGGTGCTGCTTTCTATCTTGTCCTACATGGTTTTGAAGGTCAGTCCAGGAGCTTATATTTATCTCTGTGAACCTGCACATAACCTCACTTAGTCTTTTGCAATTGGTAGCCCACAGGGCTATTTAAGCCATCTCTCTCATTCCATTTTTCTCTCTGTTTCAGTTAACTGGCTTTCTTATGGTGATTGACTTCATTTTTGACACTCTCATCTACAGCATATTCTCAGCTTAATTGTACATGGTTGAACTGCTTACTTAATTTTCCTTTCCTTTTATGTTTGCATGCTGAAAGCAGGTTTTCATGGTTGAGAGGAGTGGGTATTGTTTCACAGTTTTATGGAGGTAATTTACTCCATTTTCTGTCCTGCTAGAAGGATCGAATACATTTACCAACTTGTCAAATGCTTCATGTAATAATCAGTGTTGTTTATATCCCTTTCAACTTTTTTCCCCTCAAGGATATGCTTGAAAATGATACTGTGCACAAGACTTGACAACTTTGTCTCTGCCTTTCTATGTAAGACAAAAATATATTTTAGATTATTAGTTATGAAAGAAAACACTTCTTCTTATTCTCTTTTTAGGCTTATATTGAATAATTAGTTAAAAATCTAAAAGTTATTTAGGACACATTTCATCTATGTTTTTCTCCTTTGAACTCAAAAATAGATTCAATGGTATGGTGGAAAGATGAAGGGATAAGGTAGTAGTGGGAGTGTCGGCAGGAGACCTGGATTTTACTATTAGTTTTTTCACTACTTGTTAATAAGAACTGCCAGATGCCATTCCCTTCTTCAGAATGTAAAACATCTATAAAAAGAGGAGATGAGAGGAATCAAATAAGGTGGAAACCCTTCACTACTCAAAAGCTACCCTCAATTCAATATATCTTTTATATTATAACTTATAATCTTCCAAAATATTGAAACAACTTTATGTGGGTGCTTTATAAACCTCTACTTAAGCTTTATAAAAACATCATTCTGGGGTTATGTCTAGAAGAAATATTGCCTACTAAAATTTAGAGGACAAAACATCCTGAGCATTATTTAGTGCTCAGTCTGACAAAAATAGCAATCACAGCTATGTCATTTTGAAATTATTTTAAAAGTTAAGTTCTTGTGTGGCTGGCTGTAGACAAATCAGAGAGGCATTTTCAACTTTTGGTATTGAAAAGGGACTCAGAGACCACAGTCCTGTGCATGTACCTATCAAGGGAACAAGCCCCAAGGAATGCTGGGAGTGTCATTCATACTCCTGCACATTCAGCGGCTGACTTACTAAAACACATGTTTTCTGTGAAAATGCTAATTTTCTTTCTGTGTCTGAAAAAAATATTAACAAAAACATCTGGGAAGTACCTTTAAATCTATTTGTAAACATATTTACAGTGATTAAATAAGACAAGCTGAACTGTTTCATTTCTTTAATGTAATGTTGATTTTGAAATTACTTTGTTGTAGCCTACTTATATAAATGAAGATATTGGTAGAGATAATATTTATTTACGTGAATTTTTAAAATACCACTTTACTTGGGGATTTCTGTCTTTTTTTATTGTTTGTTTGTGTTCAGAGAATATATTACAGAGGAGAGTGTCTATTGTTTTTTGTTGTTAAATTGATTGGAGTGACAAAGATCAGCAAAAATTACATAGGTTCCAGGTGCACAGCTCCACATCACATCCACTATGCGTCCATCACACAAGGGTCAGTTTTCTTTCCATCACCATATATTTGTGTCCCTATCTATCTTCCCCCACCTCCTCCCCTTACCCTCAGATAACTACTAAATTATTGACTGTGTCCATGAGTTTTGTTTCTTTGTTGTTTTCAATTTTATGTTCCACATGTGAATGGAATCATGTAGTTCTTGTTTTTTTCTGTCTGGCTTATTTCACTTAGCATGATGATCTGCCCATTTTTAGTTGAGATTTTTGTTTTTGTATTTCTATTTTGATTATTCATTTATTCTGTTCTTCAGATTCCATATATAAGTGAGATCATATGGTATTTATCTTTCTCAGTATGACTAATTTGTTTTCCATTTCTTTCCATTTAGTCTATGAGTTCATATATTTGTTAAAATATATATAACTTAATGTCTTTAATAACTTTTACATTTTTGTTTCAGGTCAATAATTCAACATGACCTCTTACTGGCAACATTAGCTGTTGCTGCCATAACATTGTTTACTATTTACAGCAAACCTTTTTCTCTACTAAGTAGAAAGAATACTATCTAAAATAATAATAAAAGTATAGTATAACAAATGTATAATCCAATACATAGCTATTTATTATAATGATCAAGTATTATGTACTGTAAATAATTATTTGTGTTAAAATTTAAATGAATGGCAGTGCAGTAGGTTTGTCTACATTAGCATTACTACAACACATAAAGAATGTCTTGTGCTATGATGTTATGTTGGCTATGATATTACCAGAGATAGGAATTTTTCAGCTCCATTATAAACTTAGGGAACACCATTGTATATGACTGTACTTTTGGTTTTTAACTTCCATACTAGCTTTATAAATGATCAATCTACTACTTTTGCTATATGTTTATGTTAACCAGTGAGTTTATTACTTTTGTGTATTTTCTTGTTATTAATAGTGCCATTTCTTTCCAGTTTAAGAAGTCCATTTAACATTTCTTGTAAAGCCAGTTTAGTGCTGCCAGTTTAGAACTCATTTAGCTTTTGCTTGTCTGAAAAACATTTATCTCTCCTTTAATTTTGAATGATAATTTTATGGAGTAGAGTATTCTTAGTTGGGTGTTTTTCTTTTTCTTCGGCACTTTGATTATATCATGCCCCTCCATTCTGACCTGCAAAGTTTCTGTGAAAAATCTCCTGATAGCCTTATGGGGTTTCTCTTGTATGTAACAAGTTGTTTTCCTCTTGCTGCTTTTAAGATTCTCTATTTCTCTTTAGTTTTGACATTTTAGTTATAAAGTGCCTTGCTGGGGGTCACTTTGGGTTCATCTAATTGGGAACTCTGGGTTTCCTGGATGTGGATGTCTGTTTTCATCCCCAGGTTAAGGGAGATTTTAGCCATTACTTTATCAAAATACTATTCTGCTCATTTCTCTCTCTTCTCCTTCTATGACCCCTATAATGTAAATATTATTCCTCTTGATGTTGTCACATACATCCCTCAAGACATCTTTACTTTTTAAACATTCTTTTATCCTTTTGCTGTTCTGTTTGCATGAATTCCAATGCTTTCTCTTACTGCTCACTGATTCATTCTTCTGCTTCATTCAGTCTAATGTTGAAGCCCTCTTTTGTATATTTTAAATTCAATTGTTGTATTCCTCATATCTCTGACTTCAATTTGGCTACAACTTCCTTACATGTTGTATATCTTTTTTCAAGTTCTTACTTTGTTCATTCACTCTTCTCCTAAGTTCAAGTATGTAAGCAACTTCATGACCATTACTTTGAATTCTTTATCAGATAGATTATTTATCTCTGTATATTTAATGTCTTTTGGTGGGGGTTATCTTGTTATCTCATTTGGAACATATTCTTCTGTCTTCTCATTTTGCTCAACTCTGTTTGATTCTATGTGTTCAGTATAACAGCTACCTCCTTCAGTCTTAAAGGAGTGTCCTTGTGTAGGTGATGAGCCTTATCATTCAGCCTTGCCCTAGCTCTTGTTGTCTCTTTATTCTTCATGATTGGTTGTCTAAAAACCTGATTTACTCTTAAGAGGTCCCCATTATATAGGGTGTGCCAAGACGTGTCAGTATACCAAGGGGAGGAATATCATACCTTGTTTCAGGCTATTGAAAGCCAGACCCTCAGGCACCAACTTTTAAAGTATGCAAATATGTACAGTCCTGTGGGGCCATAATCCTAAACCCTGCTGGTCTTTAAATCAGTGGATATGAAGGTGTCCCCTGGGTAACGGTTGCAAAATTCATGGCTCCAGACAAGTGTAAAAGCTCCTTTCTAGGAGGTATTATTAAGCTGTAGTGAGGCTAAGAGGGTGCACTGTGGTGACGTCCCCCTGCTTTTATTTTCCTGGGGACACCTTCTTAGTTTCTAGTTATACAGAAAACCTCAGGCTGAAGCTTAGGATAAGTAAATAGGCGTTTTTCACAGAGAGACTGGGGGTTTCATTCTGTGGTTTGTGCAGTACTCTGAACTGTGTTTCTCATGTTATAGTACCCTGAAGCCCAGGAGCACCAGCCCACATGGCCACCAGAGCCAGGTGATGTAGTGGAATCTTAGTTGTAAATTATACGCACTTGCTGGCTTTAGAGAGTGTAGTGGGGGACATGCTTGCAAGTCTTCAGCAAGGGAGCAGGAATATGTCTTTATTGCAAGCACTCACAGGCTTTAGGGAGAGTTTAGGAGAACACCTTAATTGCTCAAATTCAGTTTCCAACCAGGAACTAAGGGAGTGTTAAAACCACTCACACCCTTTGGTTTCAGTAAGGCAGCAATACAATACTGTTACCACTAGGCCCTGTCTATCCTAGCAAGACAGGGAGAAGTTGCTGCACCCAAGCTCACTTGTCTGTGCTAGCAGGACAGGGGAAGAGAGCAAAAATGGCATCTGCCAGTCTCCAGAGAGAGTTTCAATTGTCTCCTGCCCCTCCATCAGCTGCTTTAAGATTAGCAAATAACTCTCTTTCACATATGGTCTAGGTGCTTTTCAGACTTTTGCTTTTGTGGTCGGTCTCAGAGTAAATGAGACCACACATGGGCTCTTGAAAGTAAGAATCTTAGTTCCTTCTAGCCCTTTGGTTCCCCTGGACATCAACCCTGTTTGTTTTCTAAGCCAGACAGTTTTGGAGTTCTTTTCTTTGGTGAAGATCCCCAGGGTTGGGGTGCCTGACGTGGAGCACAAAACCCTTGTTCCACAGGGAGGTGCACTGGATTGATGAGAACTCTTCCTATTTTCTGTCACCATGCCAGTACTGAGTTATTGTTTTATTTTTTGGTTTGTTTGTTTGTTTGTTTTTTGTCAGAGTGTGTCTCTGCCTCTTCTGCCCATCTCTATGTGGTCTTTTCATCTTTTCAGGGAGGGGTAGTTCATTGACTTTTCAGAGGGAAATAATTTATATGTAGCTGCAAATTTAGTGTGTCCATGGGAAGAGGTGAGTTCATGGTCTTCCTATGCTACCATCTTGGGCCTGTTCCAAACCTGTTAATTTTTATTTGATCTCAGAAAATGTAGATTTTATCTTTTTCATGTTAGATTTTTTCTGTAAAATTATTTTCAAACTTACATCTGAGGTGCTTTTAATTTACTTAGAAACAATCTGTTTCTTTTTAGGTTTGTTTTTAAGTGTCATTACACAGGACCAGACTAGCTATAATTCTAGGACCAATTTTTGTCTACAATGGAGGCAATGCCCTCTATGGATCATATCTGATGAAGTACAAAGTTTTTCACTCTGGTTTGTGGAAATGTGAAATGTTTCCTGTCTTGTGCAACTACAAGAATTGTTCCTTCTGCTCTTTTCAGGTAATTCTCTCACTAGCCTCAGATCATTTTCTCACATTCATGCACTGATCAGTGCTCAGCTGAGGAGCTGAGGGGACTCTCTACAAAACTCTGTGGTTGTTTCTTTGTGTAGCTCTTCCCTCTCTTTTATTTTGCCCTGAGAAGTTTAACTGCATTACTCTCCTTAGCCTATCAGATCTGTCTTCTTAACTTAGGGAGATCCCTGGGTTGCACTTGAGTTCTCCCTCACTGAGATGTATTTTGAAATCTTTCAGGCAGTAAGCTCAGACAATCATATGACTTTACTTTGTTTCTAGTTTTGCTGCACCTGATCTCCGATATGAAAAAACATTGTTTTCATGTTTTGTCCAGTATTTTCAGGTGTTTTTGCCAGGAAGATAATTCCATTCCCTGTTACCTCAGTTCATCTAGATATTTCCTAAGAAATTATTTTATTATTTAACATTTTATTTTGAAAATATTTTCTGGGAGTTCCCTGGTGGTGTAGTTGCTTAAGGCTTCGGTGCTGTCAGCGCTGCGGCCTGGCTTCGATTCCCAGCCAGGGAGCAATCCACATTAAAAAAAAAAGAAAATATTTTCTTATACAATTTTTAAGTAAAACAGACATGTATACAGAAAAATGAGCATTCTCACTATTTGCCCCACCCTGTGTTCTCCTAAAACTCACCTACATTCACATTCTTCAGGGTAAATACTTGCAGTTGGTATCTTCACTTACAAATAATTTAGATTCATTTAAAATATACACATGCTATATCATATACACATATATTTATCTATACACATACCTGCATACATTATATATACACACATAATTTGACAAAACTTAGATATTTATTATTATTTTACTTCTATGTATTTTTTACTTATTTTGATATATGCCATACAGACTCATCTAATTATTTTAATTGTCTGTATAGAACTCTATAGTATGAATGTACCACTTAATATTTTTAAAGTTAGTTTACTTTTCAATATCATATGACATACAATATTATATTAGCTTCATGTGGAACATAGTGATTAAACATTTATATACCTTACTAAATAATCATTCCAATACATCTAATTCCCATGTGACCCATATATAGTTATTACAATATTATTGACTCTAGTCCCCATTCTGTACTTACATCTCCATGACTACTTTTATAACTGCCAATTATTATATTTTGTTGTTCCATTAATGATGTACATAAAGAATTTTACTGAATTTTCACTATTACAAATGTTACAATGAATATTTTGAATCATAGGGGCTTGTACACATTTGTTATCATTTCTATAGAAAAGACTCCTAAAAATGTAATGTACATTTTAAAGTATTGTAGGGATTTACAAAATATCCTATAACATGATTGTACTTTGTACACTCCAATCAAGAGTGTAGGAGCATTTCCTATTTTTACACCATTTTAAAAATCAATTTGATAGGAGAAAATTACTCCTTTGTTTTAATAGATACAGAAGATACCAAAAATATATATACACATTTTAAAAAGGAAAATAAAACTATTAAAATTGCAACACTCAATATACACTGATAATAAAAGATAAATACAAGTAACATTTGACTTCTTCAATTACATGAGGTCCTCAAAATGGTTGCCATCAACATCCAGACACTTCTGATTATGGTGAACTGCTTACTGTTTCAGCAACATTGTCCAAAGTGTCCACTTGTATCGCTGAGCATGCCATTTAAATTTCTTCCTGAAGTACCACCAGGGTAGCAATTTATTTATGGTGCACCACATCCTTTAAAGGTCCCACATAGGTAGAAGTCAAGGGGTGTTAACTCAGGAAAATATGGGGGGAACTCAACCACACCTCTGTCTTATCCATTGTCCTGGCAAATTCCCATCAAGGTAAATTTTTACATGAACATGTGGATTTTCTAGAGCCCAATACACACAATTATATTGGTTCACTGTTCCGTTCAATTGAAACTGTCCTTCATCAGACCAAACAATTTTCCCCACAAACTTCTCTTCCTCTCATACCATTTTTATGGAACCATTCATAATACTTCACTCTTTGATTAGGGTTGTCTTCATTCAGTACATGTTATAATCTTGGGATGAAAACTTTTCATTTTACTGTTATAAGAATGTGCTGTATGCTTGTTCTGCTAACTCCTGTCTCACGTGCACATTGTTTAGTAGACTTCTATAGTGAGCTGTAAACTGTTTCAACACCATAGTAGAAGTAGTAGGACTTGGTGCTGTAAGAAGCCTCCCAGATCTTCCCTTGTGCACATAACACACAGTACCATGCATTTCAAACTTATCAGAACTGCATGCAATTGTTAGGCATGTTGGAGGTTCTGTTGCATATTCATACTTCCATTGCCATTGTACTTCCACAATGTTCTCAAGTTTCAAATGCCACTTCAAAATGGTCTTATGCTCTTCAAATGACAACTGTGCCTCTACCATTTTTTTACTGTCCTGACTGTCACATGGTGACTCTAGTATTCATTTGATTAATGCCATCTTTTGAGTGAATGTCATACTGCACATTGCTACTGTATTTCAATTCAAGTTCAAAAAGTAATACATAGCCATATTTGTAGTCCCACTAGTAGTGTAAAAGTGTTCCCTTGTCTCTACTTCATTGCCAACATTTGTTGTTGAGAACCATTCTGACAGGAGTGATGTGGTATCTCATTGGGATTTTGATTTGTATTTCTCTGATGATTAGTGATGTTGAACATTATTTCATGTGTCTGTTGGCCATCTCTATGTCCTCTTTGGATAAATGTCTATTCATGTTTTCTGCCTATTTTTTAATTGGGTTTTTTATTTTTAAAATTTTGAGTTGTATGAATTTCTTATAGATTTTGGGTATTAACCCTTTGTCAGTTGCTTCAATGGCAAATACTTTCTCCCATTCTGTGGGATGTCTTTTTCTTTTGTTGATGGTTTCTTTTGCTGTAAACAAACAAACAAACAAACAAAAAACCAAAAGAAACTTTTTAGTCTGATATAGTCCCATTTGTTTAGTTTTTATTTTGTTTCCCTTGCCTGAAGAGATATATCATTGAAAGTATTGCTAAGGGTAATGTCTGAGGGGTTACTTCCTATATTTTCTTCTAAGACTTTTATAGTTTCATGTCTTATATTTAGGTCTTTAATCCATTTTGAGTTTATTTTTGTATATGGTGTAAGAAGGTGGTCCAGTTTCATTTTTTGCATGTATCTAGAAGATTCATGCTAAGTGAAATTAGTCAGACTAAGAAAGACAAATACCACATGATCTCATTTATATGTAGAATCTAAAGAACAGAATAAACAAACAATCAAAATAGAAAAAAAAAACAAGGACAAAAATCTCAATTAGAAAATGGGCAGGGCACTGTAGAATTGTATGCCTGAAGCCTATGTAATCCTTGCTAACAGATGTCACCCCAATAAGTCTAACAATAAAAATGAATTAAAAAAAAAAAAGAAAATGGGCAGGAGTTCCCTGGTGGTGTAGTGGCTAGGCTTCAGCATTCTCAACACTGTGGCCTGGGTTCAAGTTTGGTTCCCAGCCAGGGAACCACCAAAAACAAAAACAAAAAACAAAAACAACCAAAACAAACAACAAAAAACACACAGATGGGCAGATCATTATGCTAAGTGAAATAAGCCAGACAGAAAAAAAGCAAGATCTACATGATTCCACTCACATGTGGAACATAAAATTGAAAACAAGAAAGAAAGAAAACTCATGGACACAGTCAATAATTTAGTAGTTATCTGAGAGTAAACAGGGAGGGGTGGTGGAAGAGAGATAGGGACACAAATATATGGTGATGGAAAGAGAATTGACTCTGGGTGATGAACACATAATACAAAGCATGGAGGATGTAATATAGAATTGTACACCTGGAACCTATGTAATTTTTACTAATCAATGTCACCCCAATAAATTTAACAATAAATAATAAATTTTTAAAAAGTAATACATAGATAACATCTCGTAAAATGTATATACCTTTTTTTGGCACCTCCAGTATTTACCTCATGAATGTTCAAGTTGAATATTAATCAGTGACTTGCCTATTCCTATCAACTATGTTTTTCTTTTTCTTTTTTTAAACTATCTTTTTCGATTGGTCTATTTACATTTTTATTTATATTAGAACTTTGTATTTTTATTTATTTATTATGTGAGGGCTGTCCAAAAAAAATCCAACCATAAATGCCTCTAGTTTTCATATTACATGTCTGGATACATTCTGGCCAACCCTCATATGCATTGCAATTATTTTCTTCCATTCCCTTGTTTATACTTCAACTTTGTATAAGGCACTATTTGCCATTTAGAAGTTGTACGTGAAAAAAGTATCTTCTGTGGAAGAATAGAACCTTTTTCTCCTTCACACTCTTTTAATAATTTCCCCTCATCCATCAGCTTCAGAATAAAACATTAAACTGGTTTACTGGGTTTGAGGAAGAGAAAAGCAGCCTCTGACTTTCAGGAGCTCTAAGCCTGGGTGTTGCTACAAGCTGGCCTGGCCCTCAGAGCTAAACCTTGGTATTCTCGTATTGAACATAAACACTTTCATAGAAAATCAACGTCAAACAAGGCCCCTCTGTGACAGTGATGGATAAAGAAAAAAAAAAGACCACTCCATAATCATATCTTAACTTAGACAAAAGGTGAATATTGTGGAGGTCATGAAAAATGACCATATAGTTCCTATCCTTGCTAATATGTTTAACTGTATTTTCTTTACCAATTACCACTTTACCTTTGTTTTATATTGGCCTCACAATAGATAATATTTATTAAGATACCCAATCATCCTATTACCCATACCTCCTGAATATATCCAACTCAAGACAAAAGTCTGCTTCCTTAAAACTTCCCCTAAATCACCATATATAAGTTCATATTCTATATACCAAGCCCTTCCTATTATCTTCTTACTGAGACACCCCACAGTTTCCAATAGTGTTTGTTCTCCCTCACTGCAATGTATAGTAAACCCAACTTTTTCAATTATAGTGTATTCCTCTTGGGCATTGGCTAGAGGGCTTTGAAGGAATATTATAAAAATATTGTGGTTCATCATCAAACTGCTTTATTTTTAATAGAAAATGTCATTTCCAGTTCAGTGAAATCCCTTACTTCTTTACTGAGTCACTGTTTGTGGGTCATATAATAATTTAAACTTTGAGAGATATAATACTCTGTACATTAGGATAAACAGTAAGTATTAAGGAGTTAATGTACTATAGTTGAAAAAGCACTGCATTTGATGTGAGAAGATGTGATTTTGCAACATACTAGCAGGATGGTTTGGGGAAAATTTGTTAATTTTTCTGAGCTTTGATTTCCTTATCTGTAAGCAGAGATAAATGACTTATATCTTACAAGGTTATTGTGAAGATCAAATGATATAAAGAATATGGAGCTTTTTGTAAACTAAAGCATGTTCTGTAAATATTACATAAACCTTTTTAAATTTTTAATATTACAGCTGGAAGGGAACAGATTCAATGCACATCCCCTTTTATCATTTTATTTTATTTATTTTTTAAATTAAATTTATTGGGGTGACATTAGTTTATAAAACTATAGGGGCTTCAAATTTATAATTCTATAATATATCATCTGTATATTGCTTATATATTCACCACCAAAAGTCAGATCTCCTTCTGTCAGCATGTATTTTGACCCCCTTTACCTTTTTCTACCTCCTCCTCTTCTCTCCTTCACTCTGGTAACCACTAAGCTGTGTCTGTGTCTATGGCAAGACAAACATACATACCACTTCATTTTATTAATGGGAAAAAAAACACAGAGTAGAATTGGCATAACTTAGATCATAAAGTGACTTGGGGTGTTGACTTGAGACTACACTGCAGATCTTGTGACTCCTTTTGTTTAGCATCCTTTCTATTGCATGCAATATCTTTTCTGTTTTACTCTTTATTTGCTTCTCTATAATAAGAACCAGTCTAACAGATGATTTTTGGTAGATCACACTGTCTTTGAGAGATTAACTCCTTTGAATCTCCCAATCAATTTGCAACATTAAAGGCTTCTGGGTGATTATGAGATTATGATTAAGTCACTCACAAAAAATATATTTAATAAGTAATTGACAAAGTGTTCATATCCTAATGATTCTTGTGGAGTTACCCTCATTTTACTTATTTTTTTTTGTAAATTTTAAACATTGACCCTCTTAATTTACCCTATTTAAGGAAAATTTTAGTTGGTTATAGTTGGGTGCTATACAATTGTGTTTGTTCTGCCTGCAATAGAGGGTTTAAAAAATAATCTTGAAACCTAAGGGAAGTACTCTCTTCACTGATTACAAACTGCTGTCTATTTTTTGGTCAGTTCTTTGTTTTGATTATTTATATTTTCTAAGATGCTGGAGTGCACAAATCATGAAACAGGGATAAAAAGATCTTTTGGAATCTGTATTTGCTATGGTGCAGACTCAGTAACCAGGTATAACACAAAAGCCCAGGGCCTTAAGTATGAACTCGTATTTTGTTGTTTAGCTTTCTTCTTTAGCATTGTGAGTATGTGTCTTTTTAATAACTGCTAAATTGGAGACTTTATTGTAGTAAGAGATTTTGTGTGTGTGTGTGTGTGTGTGTGTGTGTGTGTGTGTGTGTGTGTGTGTGAGAGAGAGAGAGAGAGAGAGAGAGAAAGAGAGAGACAAAGAGAGAGAGAGAATTGGGGGCACCAGAATCATTGTAGAGAAGAAATATTTTATGTTACAGGCAAAGGTAGTAATCTAGGCATTTGTAAATAATTGAAAATTTCTTGTGATCTTTCTTTTTTATTTTATTATCATATTTATTGGGATGACATTGATTAGTAAAATTACATAGGTTCCAGATGTACAATTCTATAATATGTCATCTATGTGTTGCACTGTGTGCTTGCCACCCAGAGTCAGTTTTCCTTCCATCACCATATATTTATGAACTCTCTAACTCTTGCCCAGGAATTGTTTACATGAACATTTATAACTCTGCTTCCATCACATCAAAATACATGTTTACTGTATCATTACCTAAAAGGGCTTAGATTATGAAAACTAACTTAAAGCCAGATGGAATGTAAAACAAATGATGAAATGAGGCTTTTCATTCATTCCCTCACTTCTTATACATTTTTGATAATTATTGTGTGCCAGTTTTTGTTCATAGCATGAGAATGCAGAGCAAGCAAGATACATGTCTGCCCTTATGGAGATACAGCAAAGCTTAATGAAGCAATAGCTAGAAAACCTAAGGCAAAACATCTTAAGTGCTATCTCTTGATAGTCAGAGTTCTATAACATCTCTCTGACTTGTAATTGAGGCATCTTCTATGCAGTACATTTCACAGACTAAGCTTCCTCAATTGTGCATATCATTGCTATTCAGTGATAAGGTCTCATGGAATGCAGGCCAACTTGAACACTAATGTAAGTACATTTTTAAGAAGCAATATATGCCTTCCAGGTTCACATATGGCATGCCTGAGTCAAATATAAATAATAGATTTATCTGACCTCTGATGAGAACTTAGGCATAGGTAACAGATAATTTTGAGGAAGTTCTATAACTATTACAATATTTATTTCCCTACAAATGTTACAAAATATGTTATTATACTAAAATACCAGAACATATAGGATCCTGTGAGAGGAAAAATTTTACAAAACCAAACAAGTTCTATTGGTAAGGAAATTGAACCTCAATGAGTTAAATGATGCCTTCAGTATCACCAGCTACTAAGTCCTAGAGTTGGAAACAATAATGACTCATTTAATTATCTCAATAACCTTTTAATTTTGGTACTGTTCTTCTTCATCTTCACAAATAAGTTAACTGGGATCCAGAAAATATAAGTTACTTGTCCAGGACCACATGGCTAATAACTGTCAGACCCAGGATTTGACCCTGGAGACTTCACTTGAGAGTCTATGCTTTTAACCCTACACTATTCTGCCTCTTAAAGAATAGCTATAGTCACAGTTTCCTGACGTTTTGTTCAACCTTTACCCATTTATGTCCACTTCATTTTATTATACTGTAGTGTTAAATTCAGATATGTACAAATACATTAATATGCACAGTAAAACATTTTAAATGTAGGAATGTGTGTATGTATCTATATGTATATTATCTATGCCTACATCTTTTTTGCTTCTCAGTGTGTCTGCAGACTCATGAAAGATAAATGAATCAACTCAGAGAGCAAAGAGACATTTGTTTTTATCATCAGCCAGAAATAAAAAGCTTCCGTTAGGCGTTCTAAGCAGACGGCAAAATGAGCAGGGTACTAATTTGCTCTAGCTATGTCATCCTGTTGTCCTTTGTTGGGGGCCAAGAAGAAAAGAGGTTACATTGTACATGACAATATGGTCCACTGGCCTGATTATAAGGCTCCAAGAAGGCTTTTGCTGCATACACATATGGACATTTTACAATATTTACAAAGGGATATGTACACTAATTGTCATACAGGTTACAAATTGTTTCATGTTGAAGTCACTTCACTTTCTTCCCATAGGTGTTGCTCACCATACTCTTAGATATATATATATTTTTTAACTTAAAGAATATTTTACTTAATTATAACATGAACTATGATTTTTCTAGAGGAAAACATAAAAACTACCATTTGACCCAGCAATCCCCCTTCTGGGGATCTACCCAAAGAACTTGAAATCCTTTGTCCGCAAAGACTTATGTACCCCAATGTTCATTGCAGCGCTGTTCACAGTGGCCAAAACATGGAAACAACCAAAGTGCCCTGCGACAGATGACTGGATAAAGAAGCTGTGGTACATTTACACAATGGAGTATTACTCAGCTGTAAGAAAAGATGAAATATTGCCATTTGCAACAAAATGGATGGACCTGGAGAT
>PVJL010016663.1:0-20322 GCA_004026885.1 Lyroderma lyra | reverse complement strand
ATATGTGTAAAGCTGTTTGTCTTCCTAGAGTATTAATCTAGCTTTCCTCAGATGCTGACTTCTAAATCTGGATATCTAACATTCTAAAAGGAGAATGCTGATTTGTACATTTGCCTGAGTAACTGTAATTCCTAGTGGGTGCTTTGGTCTCCCTGTTCATCTAAAAGAGGCTTGCTGTTTCCTTGAATGCCATGACTCACTTCTCACTACTGTAATTTTATATTAGAATGACTTTTATGAGTAATCTGCTTGTAATTTTATACTAGAACAACTTCTATAAGTAATCTGCCTGTAGTGTTTATTTTTTCTTTTCCAGAAAAGCTTATGGAGGCAAGATGATCATACTCTATATTCTTAACATAAACCTGATTTTTTTCTCCTCCTCAGTCTGATCAAATGCAATATCCAGTTACTTTGAAGACAACACACCTGGCAATGTCTATCTAGGAATGTTCTAGGAATAACAGCTGATGTAACCATTCATTTCAGGCTCACATGTGTTAGTGTTAATACACCAGGGGACCTGTCTGCTTCAGGAAGGCTAATGACTTCGCCCTGTTCATGTTGCATGTGTAGTTTATGCTCATGGTCTGTCACTTTGGATCCCCTAGATCATGTTATACTAACTGTAATTGACTTTCTGGCTCAAGTGTCCCAACATCTTTCTCCTCTAAATTTATCTACTGCATAATGTCTAAACCAGACAATTTTGACATTTACTAAGACTTATTGCATGTTACAAAAATGTTACCTCTCTCATGTGTTACCTAATCAAAAGAAATTCTCACTGTAAGGTACCCATTAGAAGTATTAATTCTACCATCTTTGTGATATTAATAAGGAAACAACACCCAGGGAAATTAAATAACCTGCCCCAGGTCACATTATCAGAGAATGGCAGCCAGGCCTCTGTTACCTCTTAATCCAGTCTTCTTTGGGTGATATTTAAAATCCAACCAGCATTATTCAGGGTAAGCTATGTGCCACCACAGACCATTCTGAAGCCCAATGATTATGCTTCTTTTTCCCCCTCTAATGCAGTGGAAGCTTTACTGTAGATTTTATGAAACTTGAGGTATAATCTCCAGAATGCTAACTTAAGGAAGTATAGATTTACTCTGAGCTAAGCCTTGGGAATGCTAAAATTTATACAAATGTTTCATGTAGGAAAGAGCTGGATATATAAAGCCTATTTGTAATTCTTAACTATTATTCAGTATGGCCAGTGGTATACATAAAATGGTTTGGGAGTACAGTTAATGAGAGAAAATTAATTTGGCCTCCCTGAGGTGGGAATATACAGAACACCAACAACAGGATGTGAAATTGAACCTTGAGGCCATGAGAAATAAATTAATGTTTGCCAGGTTGACCAAGTAGGTACTATGGATAACACAGAACACTTCAGATACAGACTGCAGTACAAAGAAAGTAATCGAAATGGGAGCCTAAGGTTTTCCATGAAGACAGATTGAGTCTGAGGTTACCTACCTTGTTTTCTCCATAACACTTACTTAGCACAGTGCTAAAAACAAGCTAAGCACTCAATAATGCTTACCAAGTGAAGGAAGTGCTATTTCCTACTAAACGTCCAAACTTAAACAGGCAAAGAAGCCATTTTTCCTAAATTGGCTTTTAAATAAAGGTGAAGATTCTCAATTAGGAGGCTAAAGGAGCATTATTAGTAAATGAGTAAATCCATTGATTATATGGAAGCAATTATTAACCCATGATGCCAAGCCAAAGAAGCAAAAGGTTGTGCCAAATGAGCAAATTTACTACCTAATAAGGCTAAAAGAAGGTTAACGAAGTGTATTCAATAAAAGCCATAATTATGCTCACATAATTAATAGTTAACAAAAACCAGTAGGCACTTCATCAAAACTAACGAAAATGTTTAAAAGCTAAGGCTTACGGGGCTCAAGCATTTTTGTAGCTGTATTAATGGTGGGGGTAGGCAAGAGGTGTTGGTTTCTAAATCCAGAAGAGAGTAGAAAAGAAGAGAGAATAATACAATTAAGAGAAAGAGTTGGGAGTGAAAGAATAAAATAAAATAACAGAAGGTGTAGCAGGAGCCGTGAGCCCAGGCAGCAGCAGTGGCACAGGAGTGGCAGGGGTTTCCTAATGGATTTACTGTTGTCTCCTAGAGGAAGAGGATGCTACCTCTCAGAGTGAAAAAATACAGCCCAGTGGGTGGTCTTTTCTGAATGCTTCAAGAGAATTAGGGGAGGAAATTTAATAATTGCCAAGAACTTACCTCTGCATAAATATGAAGGTGTTCTCCCAAAGTTTCTGGGAATGGCAGTTGGATGAAAGTAGTTTTACAGACATAATTTCTATAGTAGCAAACAAATAATTGGGCCATTAGGAAGGGTAAACCAATATTAATCTTAAATTCCTAGTAGTTGCTTACTAAGTAACCAAGAGTTAGCTTTGCCTAAGTTTAAATCATGACTCCAAAAAAAAAAAAAAATCAAGTTAGTTTTAAAGAAATAGTCCAGATTCCATTCACTGGACTATTTTGGTCAGCTGTATAATTTCTTTAATAGTACAAACCACAGATCTGGTAGCACTAAAAAAAGGGTTTGTGGGGTCACTGTTAGATTATATTTAACATAACTACTAAGATCTTCATGAATATATATATATATATACACACACACACATACATACACACACACACACAAAGAATGTTTTCTTAAGGGATTTGGGGAATATTTTCCAAAGCATGTTTTTTTCTGTTTTTTAATGTAACATCCACTTGAGTCAGACAGACTAAATTTATAGGTTCCAGAGGGATCTCCTTCACTTGCTTAACAGAAAGCATTTGATTGCTTATAACCCAGCCGAGTTAAGGTAATTTTTAAAAATTGTATTGAAGTTATAGATTACAGTGTTGTGTTAAAACAATGTAGTCACACCCAAGAAAGAAAACATTAAAATCCACAAGTTTTACTTTTAATTGATTTGGGGAACTTTCCTGATTTTTTTCTGGGCGGGGGTAGTTCCCTGGCTGGGAATTGAACCCAGGCCTTGGTATTGAGAGTGCCAAAGCCTAGCCACTGCACCACCAGGAAACCTCTGAATTATTTTAGAGTTGAACTGAGTCACCTTCTTTTGACCCCTCACGCTCATGGGCCTCCGAGATTTCAGTCTTTAGCTCTACATGGTTGTCAGAGGGAATGGTTTCAATACAAGAATACTTTGTTCAAATACAAAAGGACCAGGTGGAATATGTAAAAATGGCTGTAAAAGATGTGGGGCCCACAGTGAAAACAGGAATTCTCCTCACGTTGCCTCTGGTCAACTAAACAACAAGACAACTTAGCCATTCTTAACGTTTCAGCATAGAAACTTACATAGATGGCCTCTTGAACCAGAGAGGGAAATTCTTTCTCTGCTTTCTTAATGTGACTCTGAATTATAATACTATTTTTTGAATTTCTATTTTTTTTTTTTACCGTGTGTCTTGTGAGAAGATAGAATTGGTTTAAAATTATTAATGAAACTGTGGAAAGACTCTCAAGCAGATAGGAAATGTCTTAGAATGTCTGCATTTTAATGGAAGAGTGTTAAGAAAAAAACCATTAATACACATTTAACTAAAACTTTATTTTAAATGAAGTACCATATTTACTTTAATAGAAACATGTTAAATATGAAACTATTATTACATAAACATTTAACAATTTCTAGAGCAAGCCAACAATTACCTTTAAAATACTTCGGCAGCAGAATAATTTTCTCACACCTTGTTATTTTCAAGGTTTATAGAAAATCTAAGAAAGTGAATTTGACCACTGGAGGACTCGACCTTTAGTCAGGAACAAAATAGAAATCTATTAGATGGATAGAGAGTTTTAATTATAGATATGGGCCCAAAAATAAAAATGTTAAGGCTTAATTTATTAACTAATTCATTTGTTCAAAAGTATTATTTGCCTTATATATGAATCATGCTCTGTGCTAGTGTAAGTGTGTACCTACACATAGAAAGAAAGGAAACATTCAAGTCATAGTGAGTGAAGGTGTGTATTTGTAGAATACTCACTTGTTAGATTAAACAGTTCTCCCCAAATAGGAGGAAATGACATTCCTACTCACTTTGAGAAGAAGCATTATACTACTAATTTAAGCCATTCTACAAGTGTGCTTGAACATTGATTGTAAGCTAAGCAGAATGCCAATTCCCTAGGATACAGTGGGGACCAGGACAGATAAAACCTAGGCCTTCACGGAGAATAGGGCTTGCTGGTGAGAACCCACAATTAAACCAACGATTAAAATTGTTTATTAGAGGGAGATCACGGGGAAGCTCAATATTGTCTGAGAGATCATAGCAGAGATAAGGGAATGCCAGGGGTGATTTCCCAAGGGAAGTGTCACATAACCTCCCAAACTAAGGAATTCATGTTAAAACAGTGACTGTTTTAAAATGAGGGTACATAGCTGACTGTGCCCTTGCATTGATAGTTGATCTGAGCTATTAAATATGGCATAACAGAAAGGAATTAGCAGCTACCTTGTCTTTCTAGCATGAACCGCAGATTCATAGAAACAATCAGAATCTGGTATCAGTGAGGCAGGGTCTGCATCAGTCACAAGGTCTCTGAGGTCTGTAGCGTGCACTGAGAAGTAATGAAATAGATTGTGAAGTTATATACCATGATTATCTTACATATCTTATGTTCTAAGGAAGTATAACGTAAGCATTCTATACTGGTGTGAAATAGAGTGGTGTGTAACACCTGGCATTGAACTTGTACTGGTCAGGTGATAACAGGAGGTGTATTATGAGGAAAGCTACTGGTATCTGTATGTGGCTTACATGTACCTAAAATGTAATGACTAAGGTGCTTGCTTCTTCAATGAATTTTCAACCTGTAAGGAAGGGATTATTAAGCAAATTTAAATCTTTATCTGCTTGGTCTGTATTCAGACTCCATGTTTACTGTAGATCTTGGAGCATTCTAATTGGGAAGAAAGTGTAGTTACTCATCTTGGAAGTGTCTGGGATGGTAATGACAACCACACCAAAATTAACTCAAGCTTGCAGTGGTGCAGTGGCTCTCAGAAGTCAAACTTAACTCCTAACTCCTCATTTTGCAAAGGTTGACATCCTTGCTTCATTCTACAGAGGTACAAAACAAACAAACAAAGCATAAATAAATAAACTAACATTTGTTGAGCATGAGCTAAATGCCAGCAGTATTTGTTATCACATTTCTTTCCCCACCCAAAAAATTCATGAGGCAAGTTATTGCCCTTATTTAACACAGGAATTAATTGAAGCACAGGGAAGCTGTGTCATAGGCTCAATTTCATATGTTCATATTGCTAATACATGGAGGAGCCTGGATGTGAAGCCAGGAAAATCTGATTTTTGTATCCATTATTTTGCCTAACCTTTTAATAAAAGCTTACGTGATATAGTTATTGTGAAGAGGATTGTTAGTTATGCTTTCAATACAAGGCATAGCATGGTATTTTATAGTAATATATGATATCTAGATAATTTTGGTTTTTATTATAGTTATGATTGGAAATTCTAATTCATTCAAGTCACAGTGTACTTTTCAGGACATTAACTTAAATTATGAATCTGTCACATATGTAAAATAATCAGTTTTAGATATGCTACTAGATAATGTTTATGATTGCAAATTCAAACATTTTGCTGTACTGTTTAATGTAATGAAGGGTTGGATGCATATGAATATGCCCGCCAGTTTACGTATATAGTTTAGTGTTTCCTAATTATATTCTGATAGTTACCAGTTCTTTCTGTTCAGTGGTTAATAGGCTGCCTCAAAAATAGTCCTTTAGTTATACCAAATACTTAGTAGATATATTGATGTATGAATTTTTACTATTGTGCCCTTTACAATACCAATAATTTGATTGTAAGCCTACAACACTGAAAATGTTTCCATGCCATATGATTACTGGTGTCATTGAACTGGACAGTATTGATTGCATTTCCTAAGCAATATGTCTATCTTCAGAGACATTAATTTGAAAGGAGTGTGTGGGAAGTCTTATATCCTCAGATATTCAGTTAATAAAGAACAGGGTTTCTGGGTCTTTCTAGCTGCTGCTTTGAAGTTCACTCTGTACTTTCTTTCTCCTTCCACTGTATGATTGCATTTAAAAGTTGGATAATCAGAGAACTTTGGACACAAGTAAATGGTGTTTGATTTGAGGCCAAATCTTCCTTTGACATTGTCCCACTTCTCTCCCAGGTAAATTTGTTTGGTAAAGATAAAACTTTGGAATTTGTAGCATAATTGGTAGTGGCTGGTCAAATGAAAGCCACATTTATGTTTAGCTCAATAATATTTCTAAAATGAGCTGGTTTCTACAAACAGTGGACCTCACCAAGAATGAAAGAATCCTTTTGAACAGTTTTTTTCAGAGTAAGTTATAAATCCATGCTTTGAAAGGACACTTATTTGCATGACTAAAAAACATGCATTTGGCAGAGCCTCCAAAGCTTGAGTTTAGTTACAAAGGCATCATGTTTATTATACTGTATCTAATGCTAAAAACATGCATTTTGAACAGAAAGTTGATATATAGTTTGTAATCCCTGCAACTTTATTTTTAATTCAATTAAAGAGGCATGACTGGCAACAGTAACATGGATATTTGTGCAACAGGAACCTAGTGGCACTGCGAAAAGACAGGCTATAGGGCTCCAAAGGTGGGTGAGGACTATCTTGAATAAAGTGTGGTGCAACTGGATGGAAGCCTGTTGGCCTACTCATTTTGAATTTTAAATTTTGTTCAGCTTAACTTTATATACTGCTAAAATTTTCTGTTAGAATAATAATGTATATTTATATACCTTCTATTTCTTCCTTTTATAATAAAAAGTTGAATTTTCATTATGAACTTTCATTAATTTAGTATGCAGCTCCTTCCTACTTCTAAGTCTGATGTAAGGTCAGACTGTTTCACAGTTGGTCCTTTGGTGAAATATGGAAAGAGAATGATTAGAAGGGGTAGTGAAAGATGGCGCTAATTTGTGATCCTATATCACTAATTATTAAATGTTCTGTATCATTGATGCCCAACCTTTTGGCTTCCCTGGGCCACATTGGAAGAAGAAGAATTGTCTTGGGCCATGCATACAACACACCAACACTAACGGTAGCTGATGAGCTAAGAAAAGGTCTCTGCATCATTTTAAGAAAGTTTACTGATTCGTGTTGGGCCACAGTCAAAGCCATCCTGTGCTGCATGCGGCCTGCGGGCCTCAGGTTGGATAAGCTTGTTCTATGTAGTTGCCCCAAACTTCTTTGGGGAGTAAGGTGTGTTTGTGGGGGTGGAATACTATTTCTGCCTTTAGAAACTGATCCCTTCCTCTTGAGATATATATATTTTTTTCTTATTTTTTTTTTTACAAACATGCTCTGAGTCACAGATTCTAAGAGCTTGAGTGCCAATGTACTTTTAACACTAATTCTGAGGAAGAACTGAGGACAATATTTTATTGTGAATGTCAAAGTTTTGAATTTTCTTATAGGCAACATTTTGTTTTCTTTTATGAGGTCACAAAATAACTGCTAGGAAATGAAATTACTTGGATATTTTGAGTGATCTTTACTAGTTATTAGATATTATTTATTAAAATGGTACTAATGCATTGGGTTTTTAAAATTAAACATTGAACTTCTAACAAGTTATAAATAATTAATCTAATATTAATGGAAATGAATTAAAGTGGGCGAAACATATTCCAGGATATTTTTGTTTAATTAAAAAGAAATCGAGCAAAATAACATGGATGAACTCTTAGAATGTGCAGCTTGATGAACTTCCTGCATTAATCCATCTTCCAAATAGAACGTGTGACTGCTGTTTGGGCCATCGTGCATACTGAATTTTCTAACTCAGGAATTAATTCCTTGCAATGTGGCCTTCATCTCTGATTGCAGCATGACCTAGCTGTTCCCTTGTTACTGTCTTACCTGAGTAACTCACTCTGAATAACTGTTTTACTTTGGCTGATCCTTAGAACAGAGGAAAAGTAATGGGTAGCTCTCTCATGGATGGCTTTTGTGACTTTCCTTAGGTAAGTTTAGGATCCAATTAGACATTTAGTTCTTCCTTAGAAAAAATTCAGAACATTGACCATCTTTCCTTAACCCAGATGCAGTCAACTTAAATTCAATAGACTTGAACGTCAGAAGTGGTGAGCTCTCTCAACTGTGGAATTCCAGTCCTAAAAGCAACATTAAGAGATCATGCGTGGCACCCCTAGCTCTCCTCAGTACCATGTGTAGACCATCTCATATAAATATCTATTTTAATAAGAGAAACTGAATAAGTTAAACAAATCTTTGTTTCATCTTTTTCAAGGTTTATTTATTCAGGCAGGCAGTAAAGAACTTGTGTCTTGAGTTCCATTGCATCCTGGGTTTTGTTCAACTACAGTGACTTAGGGAAGGGCCACTGTATTTCCTGCCTTGTCTTAGTAGTATGACTGGCTGATACCCACTTCTCAGCACATCTCCTCTTTGCCATCTTTGTTTCTGTTGCTACTGATAAATGGAGAAATCAAGTGCAGTCATGCTTCAAATGGTAAGAGGAGAAAATTTTTTTTTTAGTGGAAAGAACATGTCAGATACACCTGGGTTTCAAATCCTACCTTTGCCCTTTTGAATTTTTGAGAATTTAAGGTTCTTAATATCTCCTAACTTTAATTTCTTCATATACACAATGGGTTTAATAAAGCTTCCTTCCAGTTTTTCTAAATAGTTGCAAGAATTAGAAATGACTGCAGGGGAGATGGTGGGATTGTAGCGTGGTTACCAAAGCTTTCCCAAATTTCCTACATAGGAGGTATCTCTAAAACCTCCACATTATAAGCAAGTAGGTGAACCAGGGAACCACTCACAGCAATGAAAACCAAGTTACCAGTAATCATGTGTAAAATAACAGATGGAAGGCCATAGGATTCTCACTAGAATGTGTATGAACCAACCTGGAAACAGCAGCCAAACCTAAGGAAAAGCTTGCTGTCTCAAACTTATTTGTGAGAGAAAAAACGTAACACTGGAGCCGCCTAGGCCCTAGGAAAAGCCAAAGCAACTTTCCAGGACAAAATTACAAACTGAGTAGAAATTGCCAGAGTAGAACCTAAATTGAACAGAACAAAGACAATAGGGAGAAGAAAAGAGAACAACTAGATAAACATGGAGGGGGAAGCAGCAGACACAGATTTCAGGAAGAGCAAGGCCATGATTTTGAACATTTAATGAACAAAATTGGGTTGTGAAATTAAGGAAGATAATGTGGCTCACAGGCTCCTCTTAAGAGTCCAAGAAAACTCATCTCACAGAAGCATCAAAATCAGAGAAGGCAGTGAAATCACAAAGGTGAAGGTTTATTAAGAGAGCATGTTAGTGGAGTTGAGAGAGAGAGATTATTGGAGTGCAATCTAGAGATAAAAAAGATTTAGGAGACATAAAATAATTGCAATAAATGAATTTTATTTGCATCTTTAATTGAACCAACTGTAAAAATTGGGTGACAATTTAGAATATTTGAACATCGGCTTGATATTTGATAACAGTAAAGAATTCATATTTCAAGGTGTAAGGGTATTATGTCTGCAAGTATGTTTAAAATGCTTTCTTATCTTTTTGAGATAAATATGAAATAGTCACAGATAAATTGAAATGCATGATATAAGTCACTATATTTGAATATCACGTATCACATCTTATATTTCCATTAATACATCTCTCATCCATCACACTAATACAGTGGCTTTCACACTGGTCTCCCCACCTCTTATCTTTGTCCCTTACGGTTTATCTTCAACATATCAGCCAGTTGATCTTTAAAACAAATAGCAGATAACAATCTTAGCAAACATTTAGGAAGCACCTAATGTATGTCAGGTACTGTTCCAGGTGCTTTCCATATATTGCTTATTTATGATTAAAGGCAATCCCGTGAAGTTGGCCCTGTCATCATTCCTGTTTCATAGACAGAGAAATGGAGGTAGGAAGAAAGTTAGTATCTAGCCCAAGCAGTGGCACCAGCACACAGCAGAAGCGGCTTGGGGGCCTTACTGTATACTCCGCTCTTTCAATCACTTGTTCAAACTCTTCAGTCACTCTCCAGCACTGTAATAAAGTCCCACTCCTTCCCATATGGTTGGTTATGCAGCCTGGATTACTTCTGCCAGCGTGCTGCTACCCAGGCTCTGTCCCAGGGCTTAGGGTTACATCAATAGAGGGGATGGAACACCTTGTTCTAATTTTTCTGCCTATCGAGACCAATTTTTTCTAATTTACCTGCTCTGAGGAGGTATGTTTTTCCAATTTGTACGGAGGTGCCAAATGTGCTAACACAGCCCTGACAAGGCCCGGCAAGGTCTGGCCCTGCCTCTCTCTTACCTCATTAGGTACCAATCTCTCTGTCACTCATTTTGTTCCAGTCCACTTGGTCCTTGTTAGTTTCTAGAATTTACCAAGCTCTTTTCCACTAGAGGTTCTTTGCTGTCCGCCAGAAACAGTATTCCCTGATCGTTTTGTTGCTGGTTTCTTCTCATCCTACAGTCTCTTAAATTATAACTATTTAGAGAGGACAGTTCTTACTACCTTCTCTCTTTTATTCTCTGACACAGCGTTCTGTTTATATAAAACATTATTCAGATCAGATCAGTCCCATGCTAAGGTCCATTTTGCTCTTATAATAATATTAGGTTTTAAATATATATAGATATAGATATAAATATAGATATGATACCCATTAACTTATTCACAGCCAAGTCCACACAAGAGGCAAAAGAAATGGAGATCCCAGTGTCACCCTTAGTGGTCATGACTATTAGAGGCTGTGTCTCGGTTGTGAGGCCACAGTGGAGCTGTGACTTCCCCCTGAATTTTACTCATTCTCCAAAATTGCAAGCTTCCCCTGCCCCAGGCAAAGCTACCTCCAAATGCTTTCCTGCATGGGTCAACAGGTCAGATGCTCTCTGCCTGTGGTTGAGCAGATCTCCAAAAGAGAATCCCTGCAAGGGTCACCCCCTGACATGTCCGGATCCTGTGCAAGGAAGTTACACCTCCTTCCTCTGGTGACAGCAGACAAAGATGGAATTGTTCCTGCATATTAATATCTGCTGAGAACTAGGATGACTACTCTCCTTCTCCCCCTTCAATGGAAACCAGAAGGGTGAAGCCCAAGGACAATCCTGTTTGGGTTTTTCCCCAAACGAAGGCAATCCAGTGCCCTTCCTCTGCTGAATGAGCTCATGCTGGATTGTTCAATTTTCAGGAATTTTGTGAGCCAGTTTTAAGACCTTTGATAGCATAAAATCATCCACGGGAGGAGTATGTGCATCATGAAAACTGAAAATTGGTGAGGGCTACAAATCAGGTGAGCATGTGGTTAAGCATGTTCCAGAACACCACCACGAAGACCCCTTGTGATATGGCACCTGCCTGCCCTCTTCTCTGACCTCTTCAAATACCACTCTCATCCTTCTCACTGAGTCCCCCTAAAAGGTCTTTCTGATTCCAAAGACGCTGCATTGGTTTCTGCCTTAAGTCCTTTAACTGGTTCCCATCTGGGCTGACCTTCCCCTCCGTTGGTGGTCCATGGCTTATTACTTCTCATTCAGATCCCCGGTGAAACATCGTACCCTCAGAAAGGCCTTTCCTGACCACCCAAAATAACAAAGTCTCCGGTCATTCTCTGTCACATTGCCCTATTTTTGTTTCTTTAGAGTAATTTGCCATGTAAACATGTCTCAACAACTCTGTTTTCAGAGGATGTAAACTCTATGAGAACAGGGTATTTTTTATTTAGATTTTTATTAAAATATAGCTAAAATACAATATTATATCAGTTTCAGGGGTACACAGTAGTTATTGAACATTTATATACCCAAAGAAGTGGTCCCCATGGTAAGTCCAGCAACCGTCTGACACCGTACCATGCACTATTGACGATATTCCTCATGCTGTACCCGGCATCACCATGACTACTACGTAACAACCAATTTGTACTTCATCCAGTTTCCCTTTTCACCTGCCCCCACCTCCCCTCCCCATCTGGCAACCACCAAAATGTTCTCTGTGTCTGTGAGTTTGTTTGAGTTTTGCTTGTTGGTTTATTTTGTTCCTTAAATTCGACTTACAAGTGAAATCATATGACACTTGTCTTTCTCTGTCTGACTTACTGTACTCAGCACGATACCCTCTAGGTCCATCCATGCTGTTGCAGATGGCCAGAATTCATTCTTTTTTGTGGCTGAGTAATATTTCATTGTAAATACGTACCACCTCATCTTTCTCCATTCATCCATTCAGAGACGTATCTTGGCTATTGTAAATAGTGCTGCAATGGAAATGCGGATGCACATATCTGCTCGAAGTAGTGTTTTGGGTTTCTTTGGGTAAATATTCAGAAGTGGAATTATTAGGTCCTTCTTTGTCTCTTGTTATAGCCTTTGTTTTAAAGCCTATTTTATCTAGAGTAAGGATTGCTATGCCAGTATTCTGTTATTCTGTTTGTTTGTTTCCATTTTCATGAAAAGTCTTTCATTTCTTTACTTTCAGTCTGTGTGTCTTTTGATCTGAAATGAGTCCCCTGTAGGCAGCATATGTGTGGGTCTTGTTTTCTCATCCATTCAGCCACCCTATGTCTATTGATTGGAGCATTTAATCCATTTACATAGAAAACAATTGTTGATAGATATGTAGTTATTGCCATTTTAAAAATATGTTTTATCATTTTTGTCTTTATCTTAAAGCAGTATCTCTAAGATTTCTTATAACAATGGTTTGGTATGATAAATTCCTTTAGTTCTTCCTTGTCTGGGAAGTTCTTTATCTGTTCTTTGGTTCTAAATAATAGCTTTGCTGGGTAGAGTAATTTAGTTGTAGGTTCTTGCTTTTCAACACCTTGAATATTTCTTCCCAATCCCTTCTGGCCAGCAAAGTTTCTATTGAGAAATCAGCTGATAGTCTTGTGGGAGCTCCCTTGTAGGTAACTAAGTGCTTTTATCTTGCTGCTTTTAAGACTTTTTCTTTGCCTTTAACTTTTGGCATTTTAATTATGATGTCTTGGTGTAAGCCTCTTTGGGTTTATCTTGTTTGGGACTCTGTGCTTCCTGGTTTTGAATATTCTTTCTTTCTTTCTTTTCTTTTTTTTTTTCCCAGGTGAGGGAAGTTTCTTATCATTATTTCTTCAAATAGGTTTTCAATTCCTTGCTCTCTTCTGGTACCCCCTGTAATACAAATGTTGGTAGACTTGATGTTGGCACAGAGGCTCCTTAAACTATCCTCATTTTTTGGATTCTTTTTTTATTTCTGCTGTTCTGTTTGGATATTTTTTGCCACTTTATCTTCTAAATTGCTGATTTAATCCTCTGCTCCTATAATCTACTATTGATTCCCTATAATGTATTCTGCACTTCAGTGATTGTATTATTTTTAATGTTTTCTATGGCTTCATTGAAGTTTTCCCTGAGATCATTGAGCATCTTTATAACCAGTATTTTCAGCTCTGTGTCTGGTAGATTGCTTATTTCTATTTTGTTTAGTTCTATTTCTGGAGCTTTGTTCTGTTCTTTTATTTGGGATATGTTTTCTTTGTCTCCCCATTTTGGCTTCCTACCTGTGTTTGTTTCTATGTATCAGGTAAGGCTGCTTTGTCTTCTATGTAATAAGTGTCCTGTAGTACCCGGTGGCACAGTTTCCTTGGTCATCAGAGTTGGGTGCTCCAGGTGTGTTCCTTGTGTGGGTTGTATGTGCCCTCCTGTTGTAGTTAAGCCTTTGTTGCTGCTTGCAAGTCAATGAGAGAAATTGATCCTCAGGCTGATGTGTCGTGAAAACTGGCTATGACCACTGTGGAGGTACTGCAGTGCAGAGACTGACCCTATGGAGGAGGATCCACTTTAGCGGGGTTCTGGTGCCTGCCCAGTCTGTCCTGTGGGTGTATTATCCTTAGAGGTGGCCGGGTGATGTTGCAGCTTGGTTTGAAGCTGGCCACTGTATGTGCTAGCCCTAGGGCCTCCTGGGAGGGGACCGGATGCAGGGCAATTTTAGCCATCCTCTGTGTCTTGCCCAGGGCTACCTGGAATGAGCCACAGAACAATCTGCAGAAGGTTGCAAGTTGTGCTTGTGTTTGGAGGTACCTTAGGCCAAGATGTAAATCAAGGCTGGCTGTCACTAGTACTGGCTTTGGGGCTGCTCAGCCAGAGGTACAGAACAGCTGAAGCCAGATGCTGCATTTTGGGTTTTATGAACATTTTAGAGATTTTAGGGAAATATACAGCCTGAGCCAAAGCAGGCTATTTGTATGGAAAAGCCACTGAAAGTGGCTTGGGTGTACTTTCAAGTTGTGTGGGGCACGTCTCAGGCAATCACCATGGCGGGTGGACAAATGGTGTTAGCCAGGTTGATGGAGATTCAGATATGGTGACCATCTGCATCTGTACGCTGGGAGCAGGGAAGGACTCAACAAACAGTGGCTTCTGCCAACTCCTCTGTGTGGGAGAAAGCTGCCTCTCCAGCCTTTTCTCAGAAGCCAGACAATTCAGTTCCTCCCTGTACGTCCCTGGCACCTTTCGAACTGCTGCTTAGCACTGGAGCTTAGAGAGCGTGAGTCCTTTAGCAAGTAAATCTGTATGTGGGCCCTTTAAGAGGAGAGACTGGGACTTCAGATGCCCTCCAGCTCCCTTAGTCACAATCTCAGCTGGTTTTCACAACTGGAAATTGTAGTGCCCTTTCTTCTTGACACTGAAACCCTGGGCTGGGGAGCTTGGTGTGGGAATGGGACCTGCTGCTTTTTTGAGGGGTATGGGGGGAGGGCTTCTGCAGTTGAGATAGCCCTCCCAAATTTTAATGGTCACATGCAGGTGTGTGGCCAGCCCATTCTGCGTCTCTCCCCCTCTTAGTCTCAAGGTGGATGCTTCTGTATGTCCTTAGTTGTAGGGCCTTCATTCAGCTAGACTTCAGGTGATTTTCAATGATGGGTTTCCTGTAGTTTAGTTGTAAGTTTGATTTGGTTATGAGAAAAGGTAAGCAGAGTATTTACCTACTCCATCATCTTAACTGAATCCCTGAACCCTCTGTCTTCCTTGCTTGTGGCTGTATTTCTAATCCCTGGGATTATTTTTGCACACAGTCAACTGAATATATTATATATATTAAGTATATTCTAATCCCTGGTTATATCCTAACTATAATTTATTATGGTGAAAAATGAAGCAGAGAAGTCTAACTCCAAATTTAGTTAAATGTTAATTTTTTCTGATGCCTTAAAAGATGTATTCATAATTTTTGAAAAATAGAATATTGTCACACAGAATGGATTCCTTTTGATAGTATTTACAATATATTTTACACTTTCTACTTGGAATTCTCCAAAGAAAATTGGTGGTGCAGTTTTTCATATAAACTCTGAAGTGTTTCTTATAGTCCCAAGAAGGGACTTCAAGGGACTTCCTTTCAAGTACCTTCCAGGGCTTTTCCCGGCAAGAGCAGAAAATTTATCTATTTTTAATATACATTTTGATTTTTAAATTATGGTTTGTTTTTAGTCAATTTTTGTCATTGTTGCTTTCCTAGAAAGCTTTTGGCTAGATGTATACCCTGGAAAATCTGAAATAGGCTGATTAGTTGGAATAGAAAAGTCTCTTATTATCAACTTTGGCATATATTGAGAAAGTTGGCTTGTATGTGTGTATATATTTTTATTGAGATTTAATTGTCACATAACATTGTGTGGCTTCCATTGTATTGATTTGTTACATTGGCATATTTCAGTGTGATTACCATCTTAGTATTAGCTAACATCTCTATGATGTCACATAATTATTAATTATTATTATTATTTTGTGTGGTAAGAAAGTATAGTCTAATCTCTTGGCAACTTTGAAGTTTGTAATACAGTATTGTTGCCTGTAATTTCAGTGCTGTTCTTTAGATTTCCAGGACTTATTTATCCACTCGTTGCAAGTTTGTACCCTTAAACAAGTTGGCTCTTTAATTTGTTAACTAAGTGCTGATTTCAGATTCACATAAAACATGGGACCCCTCAGAATCAGCCAGATTTCTTAATAGCCGAGTGTGCTCAGTGGAATATCTTAACTTTTTCCTATACAGGAGCAAATTTAAGCAGCTAATAACTTTAGAAAGGTCATTAAAAAACTTTTTAAAAGTTTTTGTTTTAGAGAGTATAAAACATAATACTGGTGAAAGTAAGAAGTCAAGACAGAGCTGCAGGCTGAACTGTCCTCCTCGGAGATCCCATTAACGGTTTTACTTCAAGATGGTGAGAGCAGGCCCCCCCTTCTCTGTCCGCAGTGTCTCCCCTGTTACTGCGCATGTCATTCATGGCCATCCACGCGCTGGTACAAGCTATCCTGTGAACGGATGCAGGCTCTCTTCACCTGAGGCTGTTTTCCCCACTCTGTACGTTTGAGGCTGTTAAGACGGAAACCTTTTTCTGTAATTCTGTGACCCCTGCCTCCTACCCAAACTAGCGTGACATCGTATTTTACGGATGTTGGAGACTTGTGTTTATCTCAATTCAAAGTCAGAAAAGAGATGTAGATGTAGATTTTTAACATGGTAAATATACATTAATGAGAAAGGAAAATCTTGTGGTGTGACGTGAGATGTCTGATGGGATCGTGGGACCATTGTTCTTAACAGTTTGGGTGACACATGAGTGGCCTTGGGCAAACTTGTGATTTTGTTTACAGGACTTTGTTGTTGTTTTTGTTTTTGTTTCGTTTTGTTTTGTTTTGCTGTTCCTAAGTCCCTCTAGGTTCCCTCTCCTGCTAAGTGGTAACTGTTAGGAACATTCTTTTCTGGGATTTTGGCCTTTGTTCTCTCTAACCCTTCCTTTTCCCTCATTGGAATAGAACATAATTGCCTTTCATTTTCTGCTCCAGGCTCTCTGTAGAATACATTCATTGAGGTGAGTTGCATTCATTATTAATGACAGAATAAAATCAATTAACTATTCCAAGCAGGCTTTTATTTTAAAAAGGAACACAGGCATGACCAATTAACTCTGTAATATGAATTTCCATTCATGAAATGTCCAGGTTATAAAAATGGCATAGGGCATCAGTTCCCAGGGGGTGGTACACGTACCTCTGGGGGTACACCCTGGGCCATTCAGGAGTATGTGAAAAATAATCAGTAATAGTGAAAAAACAAGTAAAGCAAAAAAATGCAAAACATCAGTTATGAAACAATAAATGTTAAGTTTGAATCACCATTAATGCAGACACTTCACAATTAGATCACATTAGCAAATGATGATTGGTGAGGGCGTGGCTATGAACCCTTCCAAACTGCTCTTCTACCAATCATTATGCAGTTGCAGAACAATCCATTTGTGACATTTCTAGAACTTCCCCAAACATATAAATATATCCATAGCCAAACTCTTTGGTAAGTTTAGTTGTTGACCGAGTAAAAATGTTTTGTCTTTAATTGTGATTCTTTTCAAGTAGTTTGGTTTTTTTTTAATGTTTAACATAGTTTCAGTCATTATTGTCAGTGACTTTTAAGCATATCATTTATGGCTCATTGGTAGAAAACAGAAACAGTTAAAACAACAAAACTTGATGTGGAATATAACCTGTCCCTAGTACTTCTCAACATGTGTCTGCAGCTATGTGTACACCCACACTGGGAGATAAGTAACAAGGTGCGGCCTCAGATACTACACAGAAGGAAAGAAAATACTCTGAAGAGTATATTAAATACAGGTTTTCATTTGTAGGAGATGATGACTGTCTTACACCTTTGTGTGTTGTGTGTGGGGAAATATTATCCAACAGTTGCGTGAAACCTTCTCTACTCATGTGACATTTAGAAACTAAACATCCTGTGTAAGAAATAAATTATTTTTGGTGCTTAGAAAAACATCCAACTGTTACTTCACGCATGATATCAGGAAAGAAAGACAATGAGAATGCAGTTAAAGCTTCGTGCCATATTTCTTATCACGTAGCTAGATGTGGTAAACACCATACCATAGATGAAAATTTAATTTCTTCTTGTATTAATGATACCATTTTTTGTATATTTGTAGAAGAACATGTCTGCAAAATCAATACTATTTCTTTTTCAAACAATGTAATGTCTTGATAAATTCAGAAAATGTCTGACGATATTAAAGCTGTAGTAGTAGTAGATTTAAACTAAGTAAATTCTTTTCCATCCAGGGTGATGAAAATGTAGATGTTACTGATTTATCTATTTTGATCATCGTAAGAGACTTGGTAGGAAATGAAATTGAGGAAAACCAGTTACTTTGTTACCTATCGACAGAGCATACCACAGGCAAAGATACTTTTAATGCAATCAATGGTTATTTCATTGAAAAGAACATTGGTTGGTTAAATTGTTGTGGTGGATGCACTGACAGAGGCAAGCCTATGTCAGGTTGCTTTATAGGCCTATGCCTATAAAGATCTCTAGTGGATAGAGTTTTTTCTTCTTACACCTTCATAAAAAATAAGACTGCAAGAAGCTTAATGCAAGTCTGTATCTTGCATCTTCTCAGCCTGATTTTAAGAAATTAAATGCATCAAAGCAAGCTCAACCATCTCACTAACAATGTTTCAGTTGGCTAGTGATCTATATAACAATTATTATAGACTTTTCAGATAACACAAATAAATATTATTAATAATAAATTAACAGTTTGTTAAACACTTGATCATCATTATCAGTATTTAACTGGGTTTTGAATATTGTAAAATTAAATCTGTGGTTTGTACTTTTAGTGTAGTAATTTTTCTCTCCTAACTTATTACCTCATTTTCACTATTTATATAGGCACTGAACAAAAGTGTAAGTATTTAAAAATAGCTGTTTTAAAAACAAGGGGTACAATTTATAGAAATGGGCTTAAAAGGGTACACAGTGGAAAAAGATTGGGAACCACTGCACTAGAGAGTCTTTATAATGCCCCTCAAAGCCCACTAGCTTGGACAAGCACCCAAAGGGTGAAACGAAAGGAAACTGATACTTACTTAGAGCATGTAATAAGATATTTTTTATATTCCACTTTTGGTTAAGATTTTTCTCTGAAAATGAAATTCATTGGAAACAAAGGTAAAATGAAACTTTAGTGTACCTATTTTTTTAAATCCAGATTAACAATGTTCCTATCTCAATTCTATGACACCAGGAAGTAACAGCCACATCAATGACAACAGCAATGTCCTATTTCTTCAGTTCTTAGAAGATCTGAAAGAATAAACAAGCTGTAACCTACCACCCAGTTGAACAATACAGATCGGAGGTAGACAGACACAGGGAATGCTGTTATAAGAATCCCATAATAGTAATGGGACCAGCAAGATTTCAGTGCTATTTGGCTAACAGCTTTAGGTACATTACCTCCAAATTTCACACTGAAATATAACCATGAATATGTATGTTTCTTTTAGATAGTGAAAACTTAAAACTTAATGTCAGAACCTCTAAGAAATGTCTACTTACTACACGAATTATAGAACTGGATTAGAAATTGTAATTTATAAGCACAAAATGAACAAACCTGCCTCAAAGCAGATAGTAAACCTTTTGGTCTTTTTCTGTTGTCTCTTGGATCTGTGTTAAGTAGCAACTGTACTGATTGGCAGCTACTCTTTGAGGGAGACAGAACACTATTCTCTTCTCAACAGAAGTATCTATTTCTATGTTTATTGGCTAAATTGGGGGAGCACTGGGTGACGGTCCCTATGGCTGTGCATTCATCCTGAGGTGGGGTTCCCATAATTAAAATGGCAGTAGGCAGGGTAAGAATATAGCCCTGTTAGACATGCATCCTAGTAGTTGTATTTTTTCATATATTTCTTATATTCCAATAATGAGAGGACTGGACTATTTCAGAGCCACAGATCAAAGTCAATGAAAGCCCACAAGACTGGGATTTCACCAGTGAGTAAGCAAACTGGCCAGACAGCTTATAGTTCATCAGACTGAATGGATGGGAACTTTGAGCTATCTTCCTATTCTAAAGATATTCTCACCCACCCCACAAAAGGACAGGGTCTACATGCAAAGGTTGAAAAACAAGAAATTCAGCAATATCAACCTGAATGTTTAAAGGAAGAGGAGATCTTTGACACCTATATGAAGCAAGAAAAACTTTAGTAAAAGGTTTAGTATTCTCAATAGGATATCACAATATATGACTCTTTTGAAATATGTTCAAAAATCATAAAAAAGAGAACTACTAAGATTAAAAACAGGAAGATGAGTAAGATAATGAGGTCTTATAAAGAAACTAAAAATGTAATAGCAGGAATAAAATTTTCAATGG